>VZQC01000897.1:258285-347284 GCA_009823505.1 Rhizomys pruinosus | reverse complement strand
AATACAACTTAGGCATCTATAGGTCAAAACATAAAAACCTAAATAAAATAAAAAAATATAAAGAGGAAGGGGGGGAGAGGTGGGGTAGTGGGGTAGTACCTTTCTGGGATACAAATGGAAAACTGTGTTCCAATCCTATTGATAAATTTCAATTTTGAGATCTTGAAACTAACAATGGAGGAGAGGCTGAAGGGAGGAAGGCGCTTTATGTTCCCACAGGTAAAAATCACCAATCTAAATGCCTGAAAACATACAACTTATGGCTATGCAGGATGGACTGGGAAATGCCAGCAGAGAGGTTGACCCATCTGAACATTAAAGAAAGAGGAACCTCAGACTGCCTGAGTCACACACACTGAGCATCTCTCTGAATACTATTGGGATTAACTGTTTATAATGGGCCCTAATGAAGTTTACCTTCCAGATGCTGAGAAACCTTCCTACCTCTCCCCTTTATAGGAAAAAGAAAAACATGATAGTTGGCCTAGATTCTAAGCTGTTCTTGTGACATAAGACAAGGCCATTGTCTTTTGGGAGCCTCAGGATTTCCTTATAAATGGCTGGGACACTGGCCACTTCACATCCATGCTGGGCTAGATGAGTGACCATAGTTAGGACACTGGCCCTTGGTCGAGAGAGATGCTAAAAAGTGTTTGGGCTGATCCTGGATCCAATCTCCTAGCACAGTGGGGGTTGCTGGTCAGCCTGGATAGAACAGGTGGGGGATGGTGAAGGGCAACATGGCAGGGTGAGAGAGGGCTCTGCTCTCCTTCAAGTTACTGCCTAGCTGTAGATTTTCCAAGTTCCCAGTATCTGGGGCCCAAGCTCACTTGTCCTATCCTTCTGTGCTGCCAGTGGGGCTCTGTAAAAGGACAAAGGAGTCGCCATCCTTCTGAGACGGTTTCATGAAGCTGTTTGAGATCACCTGGAACAACGTGGCTCCTCTCTACTGTGCACCTGCTTCAGCTCCATGCCCCCCCAGCTTAATAACCTTGCCATTCTGTGCTCGGGGATACTGTCCCTGGTGTTCTGAGATACCATCTGTGTTGCCTTAATGACCCCATCGTCATTTTACCCACCTCTTGTGATCTCATGACTAGGAGGAGTGGGTGTGTAGCCAAAGGCAGTGGAGAGATGGAAAAGAAAGCCAGGAGCCCACAGTCTGATCATGAGGATGCCCCAGTTCTAGACCCTTTCATCAAAGGGGACTTGGGGAAGGGTCAGGCTCAGATTGGAACACAATGACTCTAGGGAGTCTGTGATGTCCAGGCAGAGAAGTCTGGGAGAAGCCAAAGAGGACAGATGTGTGACAGAGGGTGGGTGAGTGTGGAGGCTGGTGACTCGGGAGATCAGGAGAAAACTGTGAGGACACGGAAAGAGGTGCTCACACTGCAGCCATCCAGACGAAGATGGGCCCTGGGGTGGTCCAGAGACCCCCTCGGCCAGCGCACCGGTGGGGTCGTCCTGCATCCTCTCCCATCCCCACCCCTACCGTAGTCCCCATCCCTACCTCTATTCCATGTGCTCCTAGTGATCCCTCCTTCCTCTGCCCAGAATGCCTCCTCTCCATTTCCTGGGGTCACATTGAGACCTAGGCCCAGTGGGACCTCCTTCAGAAGCTGCCCTTATACAAGAGGTGGATGGGTGTGCCTGAGGCTCTGTGTCCTCTCTTTGTGCTAGAGAAGGTGACATTCTGTTCTATAGACAGGTCTTTGCCATATCTTCCCAACTGAACTTTGAAGTCTTCACAGACTGTCCCTTCCCGAGCCTGAGAAACTCAAAGGCGCTTGGCTGGGTACCTGGCATGTGGCTTCCCTGGGAGAAGACTGCATGTGCCAGTGTGGACTAAGACCTAGGTAAACTGCCGGGCCTGGGACAAGCTTATGGCAGGGTCCTATATCTAGGAGTAACTTAAGCTTGGTCTCCCATAGGCCCGGAATCTCAGTCCTAAAACCCTGGGAAAGTTTTCCTTCTGCTCAAAGTAGAAAGAGGGGATTCTATCATCTGTATCTAAGTACCCTGACATTACAAAGCAGGTTCTGAAACTACTTCTAGTTCTTGTATGGATAGCTATAGAAAAGCAAGTAACAGTCACAGTCATGTGCATCTGGAGTTCATCGTCATAGTTTCATTGTTCACTCTGTTCACTCATGGGCTTGATTTCCTACGCGTTTTTTTTTTGTTTGTTTGTTTTGTTTGTTTTTTTTTCAGTAGTGGAAATGTCTTACTTGACGTCATTCTAGACCAGTCTTGTTTACCTAATGTGGACTAAAGTGGCGTCCTTCCCACCTGGTCTATGAGGCTTCAGCAGCAATTAAACAGAGTAAGGCTCCTCCCCCCCTCCCCCACTCTGGCTCATTCTTCCCAGAAAACACGTCCAAAATCTGCCCACAGCACATGGTGCCCTTGAGATCTGAATCGTTCATTTCTCCAGCTTCTGACGGCTCCAGTTTCTTCCTGGCTCCTTGTGCCTGCTACACTTTCCGTCCGTCCTTCACACCCTGCTGGAAATCGCTGGTCCTTCCCTGGATCCACTCTAAAGAGCCCTCCTCCCTTACTCAAGATTCCCTGCCATGTTACTCCATTTGTCTAGAGTCTATGTCACAGTGTGAAACTGTTTTATTCAGTTTGCTTCTTGTCTGACTTTCCCAGTAGAATGTCAGCCCCAAGAGGGCGGAAGTTGTATCTGTCTTGTTTATTTTTCTATTTCATGCTGATTCTCTCCAAAATTGTTTTAAATCGACATCTATGGGCAGATGGGGAGGTGGATCACAGCTTAAAACTTCTCTCGAAAGCAGAGTGGGGAATCCCCAGAACTCTGGTAAAGGTTGGGTGGGTGTGGCAGCTACCCTGTAATTCCCCCTGGGAAGATAACAACAGGGATTTCCCCCAGCAACTCTGCTCCCAATACTGGTTGTATTGGTGAGCTCTGGGTTTGACTGAGAGACCCTGCCTCAAAGAATGAGATGGAAGAGCGATCAAGGAAGAGTGCCAATATCAACCTCAGGCCTTGGCACACACATGCACTGTGCGTACACACACACACACACACACACACACACACACACGTACCCATATACATGGGAACACAGATAAATGCACACACCCTTCTACCCCCACATACATATGAAAAAGTAAAATAACCTACACCATGGCAATATGATAGTATATGGTATGCCTCACTTGATTCGCCCTGTTATGTCTGAGGGTGTGTAGAATTCTTATTGTAAACAATACTGCTCTGAGCATCTTCACACACAACAGCCCCTGTCTCTGCCTCTCATGGATGTGTCATCTTATTCTTGATGCTTTTTCTTTTTTTTTCTTTTTCTTTCTTTTTTTTTTTTTTTTTTTGCCTTTTTGAGACAGGGTCTCCCTTTAGTCCCAGCTGGCCTGGAACTCACTATGTAGACGAGGCTGGCCTTGAATTTACAGAGATCCACCTGCCCCTGCCTCCTGAGTGCTGGAAATTGTTTTAAATTAATTTTATTCATTTCTGCATGTGTGAATGCACTGTCTGCATGCAAATCTGTGCACCCATGTCGTGCAATGCCGCGGAGGTCAGAAGAGGGTGTCAGATTCCCCCAGAACTGGAGTTCTCCTGGAATTGGAGTTTCAGACGGTTCTCGGCCGCCATGTGGGTGCTGGGGATCGAACCCGGGTCCTCTGCAAGAGCGGTCGGCGCTCTTAACCGCTAAGCCATCTCTCCAGCCCCTGAGTGCTGGAATTTAAAGGCCTGTGCCACCACACCCGGCTTGATGCTTTCTCACTTCCAAGCTTGCCTTAGCTTAGTAAGGCTTTCCTTACTAAGTAAGAGTCATGTACATATTCATGTACATATTCATGTACATATTCTTCACTCTTGAACTTTTATATATTTGTTTTATTATATATTCAAATCTTTATCATTCTGAAATTGAACTTGAGATAAATTCTAACTCCTTTCTTGTCCACTTAAAGTACTTCGTTTCCATTTTATTCTTCTTCAAATGCTATTTCCAGTCGTCTCCAAGCGCTGGAGCCTGGATTTGCCATTGTTGCAATGTCAGCCCGTTGCCATTCATGTTATTTGCTCTTTTTCTGTACTAGTAGTATAAAACCACCATTTTTTATCTTTCTGGAAAAGTCATTCATTCAGTAAAAAACAAAACAAAACCAAAGCCAAGCTTTTTCATTTTTTTAAAGGAAACACAGAGCTTCCTTAATATTTGGGGTTTGACTTGCTTTCCAGATGCAGCAATTTATAACTGACTTGTCTGAATGTACTTATGGTTCCACATTCTTATGAATCCTAACGTTATTTGATCCCTAAAAGAAATGGATGAAAAATCTTGCCCATAGAAGAAACATAAAAAAGAAAAAATTTGCTTCATTTTCTGGTGCCACTGAGAGCCAGCACGAAATGTTGGTGGCCAGGACCAAAGGAGTGTAATAGATTTTTTTTAATTTAATTTTTTAATTTTTTTCTCTCTTTTGCTTATTTTTTTTTTAATTTTTTTTTTTATTAATTTTATTTATTTCTGTATGTGTATGAACGTACTGTCTGCATGCAAGTTTGTGCACCCGTGTCGTGCAACGCCGCGGAGGTCAGAAGAGGGTATCGGATTCCCCTGGAACTGGAGTTCTCCTGGAATTGGAGTTTCAGACGGTTCTTAGCCGCCATGTGGGTGCTGGGGATCGAACCGGCGTCCTCTGTAAGAGCGGTCGGCGCTCTTAACCGCTAGGCTATCTCTCCAGCCCTCTTTTGCTTATTTTTTAAGGGATTCTGCAATATAATAGCACAGTTGTTTTCAGATAACACTGACGTTACTCAGTTTGCCGTACAATTAGGTAATTGGTGCATTTTTTTGGAATGAGCCTAATTATTAAGCTTAAGCAATGAATGTAAGTAACATTCATGTAAAACCAATTTGCAAGTATCTATGTCCAAATTTTGAACAACCCAAGGTTCCCATAGTCCAGTTGGAGAAGCTTGTATGCACAAGCATGTTGATCAAATAGGAGTCCAGTCTATATTGCTGTAGTCTCATGATTCACTCCAATCTCTCTGCAGCCCTTACATTCTACCATGCCTCCTCTTCCGCAGCAAGTTGTCCCATAGGCTTTGGGAAAGGGGCACAAGAGGGTGAGAAGCAAAACAGTCTATTTTCTCTGGAGATGTCATTTTGGACTCTAGTCTGTTCAGGTTGATCCCCTTCATGGGTTGACAGCTTATCCAGCGATACCTTTTTAATCCTACTAACAAAGCACAAGCAATTAGACATACAGGCATTTAAGCAGTACTATTATGGCAAACTAAGCTGTGAGCATAGACACAGATGCTTGGATGGTATGCCAATCCACAAACTGTGGTTTCTCTATAAAGGGTGACAAGTTCTTATTGTGGCTTATAACATCTCCTAACCACTAGATGGCATAAGCTTGTGGTATCCACTGTGAGTTATTCCTCCAAGGAGAGAGCTAATAGCCATTAGATTTGGGATATATATAGACACTTGGCTGCCACTGTTGCACAGTATCTCCAGGCAGTTGAGGTGTAGCTGATACTGATGGAGTAATCTTGCTTGTCTCAAGGAGACCAATATTTTGCTGTATTGCTTTAGTGGCCTTTGGTAATGCTCTTTGGCACTTCAGAGGCCAGTTGTACATTAGCAACTGAGGTCTCAAAACATTTTTTCATGCTCACACCAAGTCTTCGACAACAGGGACTTACCGCCTTTCTCCTTACATATATCCCACTTATAGGCAAAAGGCCTTTATAATTTTGGGGGCTTGGATTCCCTAGCCAACATCTCCTAGGCAGAATAATTCATTGCTGATATCAGAGCTTTCCTGTACTAATATATTTTGCTTAATTACACAGCTTATAATTTACTTATTTGCTATTGAACTTGGCTCTAAATAGAGAATTATCCTTTCACAGTTCCTATGCCTATCAGTCAATTAAAAAAGGGTAGTTATACCTGTTTTATATGAAATTACCACTATAACAGTTGGCTCTAATTTACAGTTAGGGAATGAGTTCAGTACCATCATGTTTTTCTTTTTCCTATAAAGGGGAGAGGTAGGAAGGTTTCTCAGCATCTGGAAGGTAAACTTCATTAGGGCCCGTTATAAACAGTTAACTCCAATAGAATTCAGAGAGATGCTCAGTGTCTGTGACTCAGGCAGTCTGAGGTTCCTCTTTCTTTAATGTTCAGATGGATCAGCCTCTCTGCTGGCATTTCCCAGTCCATCCTGCACAGCCAAAAGTTGTACATTTCAGGCATTTAGATCGATGTTTTTAGCTGTGGGAACATACAAATCTCCTCCCATTGTTACTTTCAAGATCTCAAAATTGAAAATTTATCAATAGGTTTGGAACACAGAGTTTTCCATTTGTATCCCAGAAGGGATACTACCCCACCTCCCACCTCCCTCTTTTTGCTTTTTAAATTTTTATGTTTTGACCTATAGATGCCTAAGTTGTATTACACATACCCATAAACAGGAGCTAAGGCATAAGTTTTCATTAAATTTACCCAAACTGTTTATCATTGACTGTATGCTCCTTATTTGGGAAGTAAACTTAAACTTAATTCCTTTAAATTGTCCTACAAGTAAGAGTTACAATGTGATATTGTATAATTCAGAAAAATATAGAGACCATTTGTGTACCTTAACCCCAAAGTTATTGTTGGAAGTTCAATACGAATTGTAAATAAAACAATTAACATTTTTTAAATTTTATTTATTTATTTATTTTTTGTCTTTTCGAGACAGGGTCTCCCTGTAGCCCCAGCTGTCCTGGAACTCGCCTTGTAGACCAGGCTGGCCTTGAACTCACAAAGATATACCTGTCTCTGCCTCCCAATTTTATTTATTTTTGTATGTGTATGAATGTACTGTCTGCATGTAGGTCTGTGCACCCATGTCGTGCAATGGCGTGGAGGTCAGAAGAAGGCGTCGGATTCCCCTGGAACTGGAGTTAAAGACGGTTCTCAGCCACCATGTGGGTACTGGGGATCGAACCCGGGTCCTCTGCAAGAGCAATCGGTGCTCTTAACCGCTAGGCCATCTCTCCAGCCCCAAAACATTTAACATTTTATATTCCCATTTAGTTCAAATGTATTACCATTTTCACCAAAACCTACAACCAAATTTAACTAATCTAAACATTTCATTAAACCTTAAAACATCCTATAATAGGGGGCTGGAGGGATGGCCTAGCGGTTAAGAGCGCCGACCGCTCTTGCAGAGGACCCGGGTTCGATCCCCAGCACCCACATGGCGGCTGAGAACCGTCTGCGACTCCGGTTCCAGGAGAACTCCAGTTCCAGGGGAATCCGAGACCCTCTTCTGACCTCCGCGGCATCGCACGACACGGGTGCGCAGACCTGCATGCAGACAATACATTCATACATATAAAAATGCTTGTGCTTCATTAGTAGGACCTGAAGGGTTATCCTGGGGCGAACTGTCAGCCCATGAAAGGAAACAGCCAGATACAGAATCCAAGACAAAGACATCTCCAGAAATGACTGTTCTATGCTTATTCCACCTTGCCCCATCTCAAGCCTAGGGAACAATCTGTGAAGAGTGGGCGTGGTAGAATGTAAGGGCTGCTGAATTGGGGTGAATGGTGAAAACTAACAAATTAGTCTGGCCTACAATTTGATTATTGCAACTTATTGAACCATCACCCCCCAGCTGGAAGAGTTGGGCTGTGAGGGTTTGGACACAACAACCGCCTGAAAATGTTTACAAGAAAAGATGCTTGTACTCATGGATTATCACTTATAAGCTAAAAAATGGAAAAAAGAAAAGAATGAGAGAGATATGCCGGACAGTCATGGCAGAATGCTTGATCTCGTTTGGTGGTGGGGGTGGGGAGGAAGGGAAGGGGAGATATGCCTGGAACTGAATTGGAAAGTGATGTAATGAATGCACAAAGCATCAATAAAAAAAATGTTATTAAATAAAAATAAATAAATAAAAATCATACGCATCAGAATTCTTCCAGTCCCCCCTGTTTCCCAGTTCCAAAGTCACCTTCGGATCTTAAGTGTTTGCTGCAGTAGCACCTCCCTTCCAGGTACCGAGCAGCCCCCATGCCCCAAAGCTTCCCATAGCTGCTCTACCCAGTTACCACGTGTACAGTGATTCAACACAATACAACTTTTGTTCCTGCCTCACTCAAGACCAGAGTTTAAAACGTCTCTCGGGGGCTGGAGAGATGACTTCGTGGTTAAGAGCACTGACTGCTCTTGCAGAAAACCCACGTTTTCCCAATCGCAGCAACCAAAGTCACAGCTACAACCTCAGAACACAGTTCACAAGCGGAAATGATGCCCTCATTCCTGGCCTTCACAGACCACGCAATGATCACAGAGGCACCTTACCTAAACTCATAACACTCATAAACTCTCTTCTTCGTTTGATGACTGTATGTAACACTCACTATGTAGACAGCTATCCTTGAATTCACAGAAATACATCTGGCCTCTGCCTCCAAGTGCCTTTGAGATTAAAGCATGCACATCGGTGGCCTGGCTACATTAGTCCTGTTCTATGATATGCCTTGGGAGTTAATTCAGCATCATGGAGTCGATATAATCTCAGGCTCGTTCTATGTACTTCTTTTCTCTGTATAGGTAAATCTTTCCTTAATTTGGAGTTTTCTATAATTCTGTTGAGGATCTGGTCAGTGTCATTGACCTGAGGTTCTTCTCCTTCCTGTATGCCTATGCATAGATTTGGTCTTTATGGTGTCCCATATTTCCTGCATATTCTATTAATGCATTTTTTTTTATGTTATAGTCTTTTTGCTTGAGGAGTCCACTTCTTCAACTTTGCACCTTATTTTGATATTCTTGTTTCCATTTCATTCAATCTGCTCGTGAGGTTTTCTCCCATTGTTTCAACTTGATTTATTGAGTTTTTCAATTCCATTTCATTTCAGAATGAATATGTAATCATTCCTCATCGAAACACATTTAAAACTGCCTAAAAATCCCCATGAGCTTTCAAAGTTTTTACCTTGCTAAGCTTTAAACATGCTACCTCATATATTTCTCATAACTATATAACCCTATATTAATATGTAAGCATGAATAAGTGGCAGATGCAGAAACTGAGGCCCAGAGATAAACTGTCCTTTTTCATACAATTTGCTAGCAAACATAATTTTTTTCAAAGATTTATTTTTATTTCATGTGTAAGTACATCACATGCATGCTCAAGATTTGAGCAAATCAGAAATGTATGTTGGATCCCCTGGAACTGGGGTTACAGTTATGACCACCATGTGGGTGCCAGAACTTGAGCCTGGGTCTTCTGCTAGAGAAACAAGTGCTCTTAAAGAAAAGCCAACTCCTCAGCCCAAACACAAAGAATTTTAACTGGGGTTTGACCTAAAGTATTTGATCAAAGAGAATGCGTTGAAAATAGAACTTAGGGGCTGAGAGATAGCCTAGCAGTTAAGAGCGCTGACTGCTTCTTGCAAGAGGACTGGGTTCGATCCCCAGCACCCACATGCATGCCGGCTGAAAACCATCTTTAACTCCAGTTCCAGGGAATCCGACACTCACTTCTGACCTCCGCGCATTGCACAACACGGGTGCACAAACCTGCATGCAGACAGTACACTCATAAACATATGAAAATAAATTTTAAAAATCTAAAAAACAGAAAATACAAACTTAATTTCAAAACCGAAGGAACTGAAGGTGCAATGTGTGAAGTATTTGCTTATGATTACATGGTTAGCAACACAATCCCTACACAAACTGAACACTTTCTGTTTGGCTAAGTGTTTTTTTGAAGCCTCCTCTCTCTGCCTCTTAACAAACCTAAAACAATCTGTATAACTGACCATATGTAGGTTTCTATCTAAATAGCAATGTAGTATAGAATCAAAAGAAAGACCTGGTGTATATTCATGTACTCATTCGTGCATTTGGTTGTTCAGCCTACAATGAGTGTTTACCATGTGGCAGACACTTCACCATGCAGAAGATCTAAGATGAAAGCTTTATCTACCATTTTATTCTTCTTGTCTTTGGAGCCTCAGCTTCTTAATTAGTAAAATAAGGATGCTGCCAGGCTTGGTGGTGCAAGGCCTTTTATCCTAGCACTTGGGAGGCAGAGGCAGGCGGATCTCTGTGAGTTCAAGGACAGCCTCGTCTACAGAGTGAGTTCCAAGACAGCCAGAGTTCCAGGGAGACCCTGTCTCAAAAAGACCCCCCCAAAATGCTAACATCAATCAACCTTCCTCATAGTACTGAAAAACTAAATAAAAGGCTGGAGAGAGATGGCTAGGTAGTGAAGAGCACTGGCTGCTTTTGCAGAAGGCATGAGTTCAGTTCCACATGGCAGCTAACAACCTTCTGTAATGGCAATTCCAGGGGATCTGATGCCTACTTCTGGCATCCACAGGCACTGCATAAACAGGTACACTTACATACATGCAGGCAAAACAGGCCTCATACAGTGGGCAAAACTTAAATCCTCTAGTCAAGAGACTAAATTATCCTTCTCTTTGAAAACTGAAGCCGCCTTCAAAGAAAAGACGCCATCATATTGGTAACTCATAGGAAAAGGATGGCCTAATGTCCCCATCATGCTGTGAGGCCTACCAACCAGCAGTCCCCATCCAGGACCCAAGATCTCTAGCCAACACACCTGACTCTGAAATATAAGCTGACAGTCAAGCTCTCCAGCTGAAAAATACTTCCAGTAAGAAACAGACCAAAATAGACATGCATAAAAAATGAGACAGAAGGGATACTAAGGAAGCGCATAGTTATATCATTTACCCTCAAAGACTTGAGAACATAACACTTGTTGATCCTTCTTTGAGAAATTTCCT
Source organism: Rhizomys pruinosus (assembly GCA_009823505.1). Taxonomy (NCBI): domain Eukaryota; kingdom Metazoa; phylum Chordata; class Mammalia; order Rodentia; family Spalacidae; genus Rhizomys; species Rhizomys pruinosus. The sequence continues at coordinate 336,435 of VZQC01000897.1, read as the reverse complement.
TAAATTCCACATTCATATCTCCTAAATTTTTACTTCTTGTTAAACGTATTGTTATTTCCAAAAGAGTTTTATTACTCTATTTTTATTTGATGGCCTCATATTCATATTTAATGGAAATACCTTCCCAAGAATACTAAGATTAGTAGTATCTTCATTCTCTTTTATAGAAGAGGATACAGGCATGGAAAAAATTAATCTAATATTATTTATTAATTCTTTGAGAATGTCATACAATGTAGTTTGATCATATTTATCCCCACCTCCTCCCAGGTCCAACCCTATCTCCTAACTCCCCCAACTTTGCATCCTCCATGTTATTATTTTTATTGAGAACTTTATGCACATATAATATGTTTCAGTCAAATCTACCCATGTTTCCCTCTCTTCCAATTCTGCCCTATACCTCTACCACTATTATCCAATTTCATGCATCTTTTTTTGTATTTTGAGACAGGGTCTCCCTGTAGCCCCAGCTGGCCTGCATCTTTTTGACATCAACTCACGAACACACTGCCTCTTGCCTCCTGAGTGCTGGGATTAAAGGTGTGTGCCACCACACGTGGCCAATTTCATGCATTTTTACAGCCAGCTTAGTCCACCTAGTGCAGACACTATGTGGACGCATGGTTGTAGGGCCATCCACTACATCATGGGTATCCTCTCAGCAGTTGCATCCTTGAAGAAACTGACTCTCCCTGTCCAGGCATCCATCAACAGCTCCTCAGCTAGGGGTGAGACTCTATGACTACCTCCCCCTCCATGCTCTGCTATGTCCAGCAAACAGTTTCGCTGTAATCATCCACTGGTTCTGGCTCTTTATCATCTTTCTGTCCCTCTTATGTGATGATCCATCAATCTTGGGTGAAGGGGATGTGATATAGATGTCCTATTTAGGGCTAAGAACTATGAAGTTCCTTATTCTCTGCATGTTCGCAAGTCATGGGTATCTGTTAATCACCATCTACTGCAAAAACAAGCTTCTCTGATGAGGGTTGAGAGATGAACTAATCTAGCCAAAGGTTCTGTGTCCCATGCATGGTACCAGGTGTGAGTTCTGTCTTGTGGAGGCCACAAATCCAGTTAGGAAGAACTTGGATACTCTCAAACATTTGTGCCACTATTGGACCAGCATATCTTGCCAGGCTGTTATTGTAGCTCACAGGGCTCACGGGTGGGTGAGGAAGATGATGACCTTTCTCCCAAGCAGCACACACAGAACCCTCTAGACTATGAAAGCTAGCCAGTATGGGTGAAGCTGACTAGCTTGATTCCTCCATGTTCTATGAACTCAATATATGCTCTTCAATTAGGGCCTACAACATAATAGCCTGTAATGTTTGGGTATCTATGGGACCTTAATGATCAACAACTCCAAACATAAACCATTCCTGGCACTGGGTTTTTAATTTGCTACCTATGGAGTCTAGGAGGGGAAGTATCCCCCACTAAATGTGTTTGTTTTTAATAAACTATAAAGTCTAATATGTGCAGCCCATACACTCCTGGATTGAAGTCAGGATTGTAATTGGCCAATCAGAAGCCACACTATTAAAGAAAACTGACTCCCCTTTCTCCAGAAGCAATCAACTATCAACAGCTCCTCAGAGAGGGATGAGAGCTCATGAGCCCCTTCTTCCTCCATGAAGCATGGAAATTTTAAGGCTTACTCAGATTCATACACTCAGGCAGGAATACAATCCAAATTTGAATGTAGGCAGTTGGGCTTCAGAGTTCAGACTGAACTACACCACTGATGTTCACTAATGCTGTTACCTAAAATACATCCTGAGAGTCAAGCTGGAGATCCACCCAACCATAGCTGAGAAACCTCTGGACATGTAATTTCTTAAGGATGTGGCTTAGATTCTCAATTAGCTCATGAAGGATTAATGTATTTTAAGTAATCATGGAACAAGTAGAGATTTAGAAAATCCTTGTCGGGGCTGGAGCGATGGCCTAGCGGTTAAGAGCGCTGACCGCTCTTGCAGAGGACCCGGGTTCGATCCCCAGCACCCACATGGTGGCCGAGAGCCGTCTGAAACTCCAATTCCAGGAGAACTCCAGTTCCAGGGGAGTCCGACGCCCTCTTCTGACCTCCGCGGCGTTGCACGTCACAGGTGCACAGACTTGCATGCAGACAATACATTCATACACATACGGAAATTAAAAAAAAAAAAAAAAAGACAGGCTTGGTGGTACTTAGGAACTGGAAGCAGGAAGCTCAGAAGTTCAAGGTTACTGTTGGATACACATCAAGGTTATTTATTTATTTATTTATTTATTTATTTATTTATAGGCAGGGTCTCCCTTTAGTCCTAGCTGGCCTGGAGCTCACTCTGTAGACCAGGCTGACCTTGAACTCACAGATATCTACCTGCCTCTGTCTCCTAAATGCTGGGATTAAAGGCGTGCACCACCATGCCCAGCCTAAGATAGTTCTTAGCTGCCATGTGGGTGCTGGGATTCAAACCTGGGTCCTTTGCAAGAGTAGTCAGTGCTCTTAACCGCTGAGCCATCTCTCTCCAGCCCCACACAGCAAGTTTTTTAAAAAATATTGTCTTTATTATTTTTATTTTATGTGTATGAATGTATTGCCTGCATGGATGTAAGCACACCTATATAGTACAATGCCCAGGGAGGTCAGGAGAGGATGTCAGTGCCCCTGGAGCTGGAGTTAGGGACAGTTGTCAGCCACCATATAAGTGTTGGGAATCAAACCCTGGTCCTCTGCAAGAACAGCCAGTGCTTTTAACTGCTGAACCACCTCTCTAGCCCCTACACAGCAAGTTAGAAGCAATATACAGTTTGCTTTTTTGCTGTGCTGAGAATTGGACCTAGGGCTTAGTGCATGCTAAGCACATTTTGGTATTGAGCTATATCCCCAACCCCTGGTGGACCCCAAAATCAGTTATTTTGAATCCACAAATATGCTGGATTTCACAAATGTGTTGGCAACACCATTTTTCAAAACTCAGAACTCAGGCCAAGCATGATGGCACATGCCTTAATCTGGCACTCAAGAGGCAGAGGCAGGCAGATTCTCTGTGAGATTGAGGCCAGCCTGGTCTACAAGGTGAGCTCTAGGACCATGAGTCTACAGGGAGACCTCTGTCTCAAAGAGAACAAAACCAAAACAAAACCAAAAGAGCAAAAGCCCTTAGAATTCATATCTCTAAACAATAAGATTCTAGATAGTGGTAAGAACCAGCCTAACTATAGAGTTTTGTTCCATTGAAATTGACTTCTGAGAGGTAATGAAATCATACACTATTTCGAGGAATGGTTTTCAGCAATAATTCTAGTAATTAAAAGAAACAAGCAATACAACCCGGGCACCTTTTATTTATCTAGAGTGACAATCCCTAAGGAATTTCAATGTTTGGTACAAACAAAATGGCTTCTGTGGAAATCAGGAAAGGTATGGGGACCTTTTAAAGAGTCAGAGGTGGGTGGCACAGGTCCAAGTGGCGCGACTATTGCTGCCCCGTCCCTGCGCTGGCTTCTGCACACTTGTGTTTTGATCCACGAGTGGGATGCTGAGAAGTGAGGAAGCCGTGGGAGCGGAAGGAGGAAGAGGGCACAGCACTCCAGAGATCACTTTTAAGGGAAAAGAAGAGAAAGGAGGAGAGAGGGGAGGGAGAAGGGACGGGGGGGGGGGGGCATAGGCCAGGGCCGGGCGAAGACCCTGAACAGTCACCTCTTTGAAGAGACAGACGGGACTAAGGCTACTGCCAGGGAATCCTGTGGAGGATGCGAACAAAACTTCCTCAAATAATAACAGGGGTTCCCTCACCTCTCAGACCTCTGAGGCCACAGCTTCCTCTTCACCTCTCAGGGCTCTGTGGCCGCAGCTCTTTCTTCACCTCACAGGGTTCTATGGCCACAGCTCCCTCCCCTAAGTGGTCATTCTGGCACTGAATGTTGCCAGAGTTAGGACTGAGACTGTGGCTTTTCTGTGTGTGTGTGGGGGGGGGGGGGAACCAGGGGAGACAGGAAATTGATGCTAATTTAAAAAGCAATAGTAACAAAGTCTATGATTGATAGAAGAAAAACGAGGCAGCTAAGTACGGGCGAAGAAGTCATAACATTTATACAAAGGCCGACACTTTGTGTCGACACACTGGCCCCCCAGAGTGTTTCAAATCCAGAGTGGCCTGTGAGGAGGCGCCTGGGTCCCTCCTAGGAGCTCTGCTGGGCAGCTGCCACATTGTTAAACACTTGGCCAGTAGAGGGCACTGCAGGACCCTGCGGAGAACGGACTTCCCTTAGGGTTCCAGCGTCTTTGGCTTCTGTTTGGGGTTCCAGTGGTGAAGGAGAAGTGGGAATCATCCCACCCGCTTGGCACCATCAGGGTGGATTCCTGTAGGGTTTATGCAATGTGCTCCTGCGCATGGATCCTATGAATTGACTTCTCTCCAGAGAGGTTATCTTCCTGTCTCACTCCTCTGCACCCTGGTGTGGGGCACAGGGACTCTGGCCCAGCTCCAGCCCAACAAAACTGTGCCACCCCAGGACGCAAGAATACTATCTCAGCATCTTTGTCCGCCTTTGAGAGATTCTTTGGAGTTCCTTCTCCCTTGAAACTATTGTTGGATCACAAGTCTCACATTGGATTTCTTTGTACCAAACATTGCCTCTACAAATTACTGTACAGATTTTGTGTCCAAATCGGACCTTGACCCATGCAACACTGGATACTAGTTTAAAAAGAGATGAAATTGGGGCTGGACAGATGGCTCGGTGGCTAAGAGCCCTGGCTGGTCTTGCAGGGGATTTGGGTTCAATTCCTAGCACCCACAAGGTGGCTAACAAATCTCTGTAACTCTAGTTCCAGGGTATCCAATGCCCTCTTCTGATACCTGTCCTTGGTGAGACTGCACAACAACGGTACACTTATATACATTCAGGCAATACACTCATACACATAAAAATAATTTAAAAATAAATGAAATTACTTGGAAAGGAAAGGAAGGAAGAAAGAATTTTTTTCACAACTTAGGTTCATTTTTTTATTCCATAATAAAACACAAATTAACAAGGAAACAAAGCACACAAATTTTTTTAGTGTAACTCGCGTGTAATAGGGAACCATTCATTCATAAATGGAAATCTAAAAAAACAAGGAAAAAAATATATATGCTTTGGTTTGATGAAGAGTGGGACAAAAGTGGGTTTTATCCAGTGGTAATAACTGGAGAATATGGCAAAATTGGTGTTGGAGAATCTTTTTTTTTTTTTTTTTTTTTTTTTATAACATCTCCCTATAGCCCCAGCTGGCCTGGAACTCACTCTGTAGATCAGGCTGGCCCTGAACTCAAAGAGATCTGTCTGCCTCCGCCTCCTGAGTACTAGGACTAAAGGCATGTGGCACCACACTTGGCTTAAAGACGGTTCTTAGCCATCATGTGGGTGCTGGGAATCAAACCCGGGTCCTCTCCAAGAGCAGTCAGTACTCTTAACCACTGAGCCATCTTTCCAGCCCCAGAGAACCTTTAATTAAAGACTCAGATGGAAAAAAAAAGTATCTTTACTTTCGTTACAAGCCACAATATGCTGTTTACAACATGGAGGTAACAACTAAGAGGCCCTGCTTGACATTTCCCTGCTATTGAGAATAAATATGAGTGAACAGAAAACACATAATAGTTGCCAGAGGAAAACGAAAATGGCCATATCCTAACATGAGTATGAAGAGAGGTGCATGATTAGAACATATCTCTGGCTCTTGGTTTTCTTGTCTCTAACACAGGGACATTAACCCCATTGGTTTTGTATGAGCTAGAGATAATCTGTATCAGGAGCATTGTGTCTTACCTATAGGAGCTTTAAGTAACTAGTTAGTAATGATAGCACCATTTTTTAAATCATTGCTCTTAATGGTTTTCCCTAGTACTTGAAAGCATAGTCTTGACCTCAGATTGTCCCAGGGGCCAAGCCAAGAATAGAAATGAGGTAAGTGGGCCTTCTGGGGACAGTGACAAAGAAGAGTACGCACATGGCTCAATGGCAAAGTCCCTATGGCATAAAAATGGTGTCATCATGCCGGGCTGGTGACACATGCCTTTGATCCCAGCACTCGGAAGGCAGAGATAGGCAGATCTCTGTGAGTTCAAAGCCAGACAGCCTAGCCTGGTCTTCCAGGACAGCTGGGGCTTCAGGGAGACCCTGTCTTATTCTCGCTTCCAGGAAGTCTCTGAGCATCATTCCTGCATCTCCAAGAGGCTCCCACACCTTCCTGCCTCTCTTAATAAGCTAGCCACCAAGGTTTGACATTGTGTTTGTTGGGGGGAGGAGCGGGGAGGGATGCACCACAGTTTGCCTGTGGAGGTCAGGAGACAGCCTGTGGGAACTGGCTCTCTTCCTCCACACATGGCTCTCTCCATTTGCTGGCAAGCACCATACCATCTTGCAGTCCTTCACCAACCTTTCCTCAGTGCTCCTGCAAGCTGAGGTGACAGAGGTCACCATGAGTGGCAGGGCTCTTCCCTAACCTTCTTGGCTCCAGAAGACCACATCTGAGGCCCTCTCCTCCCGCTTTGACTCCTTCCTTAATCCTCTTTCCCAGGACCTTCTGGGAGCTATAAACCCTACCCAAGGAAAGTGGCTAAGACAGTTCTTCCCACTAAAGTGTTAATGGTTTAACCAGTCACTCACTCTTCACAATGGGTGAGTCTAGATTTTCAAAGCAAATAGTAGGAAGGATGTGGAATTAATTAGGGCTTTAGGGTTCTTGGCCCCTCCCAGGAAGGACTGTGTTTACTTCAAAGTCTTCCTTAGCTCTTCAGATCTTACCAGCAAAACAAAAGGAAAGACTGTCTTTGGAGAAATGTGGCCTAAAAACACAGATCCTCCTCCGCTGGAGAGACCTGTTGGCTTTCAATAGTGTCTACCAAGTAGTCATGAAAAACACCCCCCCACCCCCCCCACCCCGCCCAATGCACTGTCAACTCAGAAAAAAGAACAGTCAATACCAGTTAACCCAGAGTTGCCTTTCTTATAGGAAAGAAAGGATTGTTTGGTGTGACTTTCTCCATCCATTGAGCCAAAGGCCCTTTCTCTGACTTCAGAAGCAGGCCTTGCAATTTAAGTGTGCGGTCACCAGATGGTGGGAGTGTGCCACCGCTGTGAACAGTGGCCAGGGAACAGAGCTCACCAGGCACCCAATTACCTTAGCACTGCAGCCACACACACACCCGGGAGGTACTTGAGAGGTGTTGTCTTGCTCACCATTCCTGCCTGAGACGGTCCATTACTGGCACGGAGAGCAGCTGTGCAGACCAGTCCCACCTCTGGGAAAATAAAGAGAGCCTGTCTTTAGAAAACAAAAAGCCTCAGAATGCCCACTTTTTATTTATTTATTTATTTATTTTACTAAATACCTATTGGACTAGTTACCTAAGTATTTTTTAAAAGTTGTTAGCCCCTGAGAGACCTCTGAGGCCCAGATCCCCAACTGACCTCAAGAAAACAAAAACCTTGATTAATCTGGGCTAACTGTGTGGACTTAAGCATCCAAAAGGAAAGTAAAACCAGAAATGAATAATTAGTAAGACCAGAGAAATTGTACTTCAGGTATAAAACTTTAGATCTTAGTAAAAGACAAAAAGAAAAAAAGAGAGAGCACTGTTGTTTGGTCTGTCTTCAATTCTTTCTGGCAAGTGCATTAACTCTGTGGCTGCCACTGCTTTTGCCATTCTTCAAAGTCATGAGACACAGCTTTTTAACCCTCCAATATGGACTGAAGACTCATGTCTCTCCAAGAATCCTCTAAACCTTCAATGCCAGATGGGGACTACCGAGATACCCAGCTTGTGAACTAAGCAGGTAAGGGGATTTCAGCCTTGTCAGAATATAGACTGCCATTGTTGGACTAGCTGGGCTGTATCATGGAGGCCAGTGCAGGAGAATCAAGAAGGACATGTGCTTAATGGACTTCATTTGGAGGACCATGGGAGGGAAAGACCCCAGTGTGAAACACAAGGAAAGGATCGATGGTTGTTTGGGCTTGCCAGGGAGGAACCTCTGAGCATTTCCTTAAGGAAAACATGACATCTTTTAGCAAAAAAATAAAATAAAATAAATAAATAATAAAAAACTTCCAATTCAGATGATATGGGTATATATGTATGTATATATTTATGTATATATATAACTACATATATATGTATATATATTGAAGCAATACAAGTTAGAGGGAACAACATCAACAAAAGAACTGGAAAAAAAACTCTGGAAAGACTCAGAAAAAGATGCAAGACATGTATGGCAGAGTGCAGGAACTCAGGTGGGGTGGGGGGCCTGGAAAGGGAAGTGACTCTAAATCCAATTGAGAAATGATGTATGATGTATGGAAAAAGTTTAATAACAATAAAAAATTAAATAATTTTTTAAAAGTTGTTAGCAAGGCAGGGGCAGAGAACGATGTCAGCACTCGAGGTTGAGGATATTCAGGAGTGCCCGGCTCAGGACGAGACCATGTTCCCAGAGAGAAAAAAGTAATAATAAAATAAAACAGTGAAGCAATGTTACAGCAAGTTCATCCTTCACAGTCTGTTACTGCACAGTGGGAGGTTTCTACTCATACCTGAACAGAAATAAAGCATTAGTGTTTAGAAGCCCACTTTTCCTAAAAAAATTTTAAAACTACTTATATTTATTTATGTAGTGTGTGTGTGTGTGTGTGTGTGTGTCAAAGGATAACTTATGGGAGTCAGCGCTCTCCTTCCACTGTGTGAACTCTGGAATTGAACTTGGATTCTCAGGTCTGGCCCCAAGTATATTTCCCTGCTGAGCCATCTCATGGACCTCCACTTCTCATTTCCTCCCTGTCTTCGGGCAGGAGGTGACAGCCTTGTTTTTTTCTTTTTTTTTTTTTAATATTTTTTTATTTATTTTCCTATGTGTATGAATGTATTGTCTGCATGTAGGTTGGTGCACCCGTGTCGTGCAATGCCGCGGAGGTCAGAAGAGGGTGTCGGATTCCCCTGGAACTGGAGTTAAGGACAGCTTTCAGCCACCATGTGGGTGCTGGGGATCGAACCCTGGTCCTCTGCAAGAACAGTTGGTGCTCTTAACCGCTAGGCTATCTCTCCAGCCCCGACAGCCTTGTTTTTTCAAGACATTCCTAGGAAAGAATGCATACTCCAAGGGGACTGGCTTCTAGCTATCATTTATTATAGTGCTGGGCAAGAGCCTAGAAGAAAACTACCTGTCCTGGCAGAGGAGTGAGCCTGACAGTGACTCTCCAGAAGACGCTGGCTGTTCCCTCTCTGCCCTCCCTGCTGGGGCCTGCAGGTTAGCCAGTTCCCTCCTCTCCGCTCACATGTACTCTACTTCTCTGGTCCCTCCACCAGGTACAGCCAATTCGTTTTATACAAAGTCATTTTGTCTTTTCACGACATTGCCATAAATACTGAAGTAGCAAATCCTGAGCTCATAAGGAGGGAATTGAGCTCATAAGGGAAATGCAAGTTATGAGCCTGCAGTCACACGTTTATTAATTGATCAATCATAGCATTTCCAGGCATGTTGGCTTGTGCCTGTTAATATCAGCACTTGGGAGACTGAGGCAGGAGGATTGCTATGAGTTTCAGGCCAACCTAGGTTACAGCAAGAGACAATAATACCACAGCTTTGGTTTGTGTGAGTTTCTGTTTAAAGACATTTCACGTAATAGGTATTAATGTCAATTTCATAGCCAATAGTATTAAACTTTTTTCACATTAATATTACAGGCTATGTGTCTCCGTCTTGAATTTAGAAACATTGCATGACACTTCAATCCTATGCTGAGAGCTTTAAACAACCACAAAAATTATCAATGAAAATAACAAAATGTTAAAAATGGAAGGGGTGGGGGAAACTAAATACCCTGAGAAGAGACTGTGTAATTATATATATATGGAGTGTCACCTCATTTCAACCTGCAGGGGTGGGAAACGAGGAGACCCTTCCCTGCCTCAGTAAATAAGTTAGTGAGGAAAAACATAACAAATGTACTTGAACATAGTTTTACATGACAAGGAAGGAAAGGTTCATCTTGTTTGAGGGGCCAGTCCATCATTGTGGGAAAAGACTGCTACAGAAACATGCAGCAGCCTGGCCCCTTCCACCCACAGCCAGGAAGCAGCCGAGGTGAAGGCCAGTGCTCAGATACCGTCCTCCATTTTCCTTTTGTGTTTAGTCTGGTCCATGAAATGGGTACGGTGCACGCACATTCAGGGTAGACCTTCACTCTGAAAGCCTCTGGAAACAGACATGCCCAGAGGTGTGTCTCCTAGGTGATTCTAACACCAATCAAATTACCATTGAACATTAACCATTGTACCCCCATTTCCCAGCTCTGTGTCTGTGTGATTTACTTGATTTACTTCATAAAATTCAACTACTTACATGCTTCATAACAAATTGAAAGCAAAGGAAGATCTGAGAATCCAGCTGCCTTTTGATTAAGTCAGGTATTATAAAACATATGCAAAAATGTAAAAGGGGGCTGGAGAGATGTCCTAGCGGTTAAGAGCGCTGACTGCTCTTGCAGAGGACCAGGTTTGATCCCCAGCACCCACATGGTGGCTGAGAACGGTCTTTAACTCTAGTTACAGGGGAATCTGATGCCTTCTTCTGACCTCTGTGGCATTGCACAACACAGGTGCACAGACCTACATGCAGACAGTACATTCATACACATAATAATAAAATAAATAAAATTAACATCAGGTCTTTGGCAGCAGGGCCTTATCGACTCTCTTCTTGCAGGTATCCCAGTTTAGAGGCAAGGAGCCTTTACCTTTTGTGGGGCCTTGGATCCTCTGGCCAACATCTCCCTGGTAGAATAATCCATTGCTGATGTCAGAGCTCCTGTATTAATATATTTTGCTTAAGTGACCTGACGTTAACATGGGAAAGATGTATTGAGACCACACATGCAAGTGTACAGATGGCCTCTGGAATACCAGAGAGTGTTACCAAAGGCCACTCAACCAATAAAGCAAATATGGGTCTCCTTGAGTCAAGCAAGACTCCACCATCAGCACCAGCTACACCTCACCTGCCTGGAAATACTGTGCAGCAGAGGCAGCCATAAGCCTGTATATCCCAAACCTAATTGGCTATTGGCTCTCTCCTTGGAGGAATAACCCATGGCTGATGCCACAAGCTTACATCCTCTACAGGTTAGGAGATGTTATAAGCCACAGTAAGACCCTGTCATATTTAACAGGAAAAAATGTAATTCATGGATTAACATATCATCCAAACATATGTGTCTATACCAAAGTAACCTTACCAAACTTATTAGTGCTGTTTAAATACCTATATATCTAATGCTTGTGCTTCATTAGGAGGATCAAAGGTTTATTCCTGGACAAACTGTCAGCCCATGAAAGAAACAGCCAAGAATTGACCAGAGTCCAAGACAACAGCTCCAGAGAGAGTGGACTGTTTTGCTTCTCATCCACCTGTGCCCCTTTCTAAGCCTAGGGAACATCTGCAGAAGAGGGGGGTGGTAGAATGTAAGGGTTGTGTTGGGTAATGTGTGTGAAACTACAGCAATGTAGTATGGACACTCATTTGATCAACTTGATTGAACATACAACCCTCACCCCCTGCTGGATGGTGGGGCTGTGGGGGTTTTGGGCACAACAGCCTGCAAATTGGTTCATATTCGAAGGATGCTTGGTACTCATGGATTATCACTTATAGCTAAAAAATGAAAAAAAAAAACTGAGAGAAAGATCAGGACAATTATGGCAAAATGCATGATCTGGGATGGGGTAGGGGTGGGGGTGAAGGGAAAGGGAAATATGCCTGAACCGAATTGGAAAATAATGTATGAAATGCACAAAGCATCAATAAAAATAAATAAATAAATAAAATTTTAAAAAAATGTAAAAGGACCACAGGAATTTTCTTCAGGACATCTAATGAAGTTATTAGTGTTTGTATATAATTGTTGCTATTTTTAAAATAAAAAATTAATAAACATTTTATATCTCATTTCTAAAGCCATGAACACAGACAAAACCCAAAGCCAGCCGTGGTGGTGCACCCCTTTAATCCTAGCACTTGGGAGGCAGAGGCAGGCGGATCTTTGTGAGTTCAAGTCCAGCCTGGTCTACAGAGGGAGTTCCAGGGCAGCTGGGGCCACAGGGAGACCCTGTCTCGAAAAGACCAAAAAAAAAAAAAAAAGGAGTATAAGCTGGGTATACTAGTGCATGCCTTTAGTCCCAGCATTCAGGAGGTAAAGGCAGGCAGATCTCTATGAATTTGAAGCTAGACTGGTCTACTTCTTGAATTCCAAGCCAGCCAGCCAGCCAGAGCTATATAGTGAGAACCATTCAATCAGAAGTTCTTTGGGTCCTCAATAATTACAGGCTCCCTATGTAGCCGGGGCTACTAGCTTTGAACTTCAAGTCCTCTTGCTTCTGCTTTCCGAGTACTAGAATGACGGGCTTATACCACCATACCTAGAAGGTACTCAATAATTTTTTAAGTGTGTAAAGCTTTTGAATCTTGAGACTGGAAAGGGCCGCTCTAGACTTAGAATCACATTTCCAAAAATATGCCTGGCATTTGCACTTGAACATAAGCGCCTCAACTCAACTTGACTGAAAGGACACTCGGCAGCCTCTGGCGCCCTCCACTCACCCCTCCTCCAACATCACCATTCTCCAGTCATCCCAGCCCCAAATTCTGTCTCTTTACCTTTCCCTCTTCCTTAAATCATCTCTTCCGTTCCCACTCTACCTGCTTCTCATCCACGAGCTGGTTGATGCTCCTCAGTCCCCCTGTTGTTAGTCTATTCTCTGTTTCTGTAATAGAATAACTGAGACTAGATCATTTATAAAAAGAAGGAGATTATTTGGCTTATAGTTCTAGAGGCAGGACAGTTCAGGATCACATGGGGACATCTAGCAAGAGCCTAATGTTTGTGTCACAGCATGGCTGATGGCAGCCTGTGGCAGCAGCAAGTACAAGATGAACATGTGGGAGAGGGAGGAGACAGGACTTAGCAACCCAAGGTCTCTAGGGAAAGATCAATTCACTGCCCATTAAATATCATCATGAACTTGGTGCCAACACAGCCAAGCCTAGCATCTGCACCTTACTAGCAAGTCTGTCATGAGCTAGCTTCTGCTGTGGTCCAGAGTTCACTCCTCTCCAACAGGGGCCTGCCATCCTCCCGGCCAGACCATTACTCTTCCCTCAGAGAGAGAAATGTGGATGAGAGGTGGGAGGGAGGTTGCTTCACTCTACGTCAGCTACTTCCGGGTCAGTGTCCCTTCTGCCAGGATAAACTTTCACAGGTGTAGCAGATGTGAAAAATTTCCACCCACCAACATAAATTCACCTTCTCCTAAATCGCCTCAAGGTTTAGACAAGGCCTAGTGCTTGTGCAATGGCTTTGCTCTGTTCTGGGCTGGTGTCTATTGCAGTGTGTGTTAGGTTATAAAAGGCCGCGCACCNGAATTCAGAGAGGAAATGTTGAGGCAGAGGAGGCAGCCATAGGGGGCAGAACACACACAGGTCACACAGAAGGTAGGGATGGGAGATGAAGTCTCCCCTCACTCAGATGCCCCGCCAGCCGGCCACTCATGAGGAAACTTAAGGGATCTTACCATGAGAGTCACACGTATCAGCCCGGTGCTCAGTAATCATGTGGTGAGTACCCAATGAGGTGAAACGACCCCAGCAGAACCACAGATTAGGGCCCAATCAGATTCTATAGCCTGTTAGAGCCATGGAACCATACCATGCACGTTAACTATAATGCACAGTCACACGGGGATCTATCTACTCTAGTAGGGTAGGAGAAAGAGAAGAGATGGTACCTTTGGCCAAATGACGGTGGGTCCTGTCTAGCCTGCGCCCAGTAACTGGTCTGACCAAAGACCTTACCGGCTACCTTAGGCGGGGGGTTGGGGGCAGACGAAATGGCGATCTGTTTCCAGGGCACCAGAATATTAGGTTATTAAAGGCCTTGCACACACACACACAGAGATAAAAGGCACATGAGGCTTAAGTCACTCCGGGCACATGGTTTACTTCCATTTGGAACTGCCAGAGCGCGCCACCTGCAGGCACGTGGTGGAACAGGAGCAGGAGGAACAGAGGGCAAGATGGCCACCGGGGCCCACCCGTTTATAGCCATGGGGCGGGGCCTCAGGTACAGGGGAAGAGGTCAGAAGATTGACAGCCTCTGGAGGAAGTGGGCGTCTGTGTGTCCCTTGGAATTCTGGGAAGTCCGGACTAACAGTGTGGACTGGAGGGAAGCTCAAGATTAGAGGTCTCCAGTTATGATCCCTACTCATGGGGATTCCCCCAGTGCATGGAGTCCAGCCAAATGCACACAGACTGCTCTTCCTCATTGAATTGTTACTGGTGATTTTAGTAATGTTGATAGCAACAGCTAACATCATTGCTATCTTACTAGGTACCGGACTCTAGGCTAGGAGTTTGTTAGATTTTTATCTCAGTTAATTATTGCAAAGGCAATGAGATAGATACACTATATCCACTTTACAGATGAGGCTCAGAAAACATAAACGATTTGCCTACCTGGGTAGCTAAGTGGTAGGTCAGGAGCCTGCACCAGAGCTCAGGGCTGGTGCTCCAGCCACTCCCTGGGAAGCCCTCCTCTGGACAAACCCTACGACTCTCCCTTTCCCAACTTCACTGGGCTAACTCTTATATTCTGGTGCTAGTGAGGGGTTAAAATTCAGCAGACGTATGCTCTTCCTATACTTCCATCCAGTGATTTATTCCATCAGCCAAGATAGATAAAAAAGCCAAAGTCAAAGCCCCAAACTGCCCTTTCAGAAGGGCAGGACAAACTGCCCAGAACACTTTGCTCAAAGGTGCCCAGGGCTGCCATGGTGGATACTTTTCTGACTATTACAAAAAATAAGCACCCCTTTCAGCCAGGCCTGGAGGCCCAAGCCTGTCACCCCAGCTCCTCAGGCTGTGGCAGGATGCTCTCAAGCTTACGGCCTGCCTGAGCTACCAAGTGGGTTCAAGGCCAGACCGGAGAACTTAGTGAGATCCTGTGTCAAAGGAAAAAGTAAAAACAAATTTGGGAATACAGCTCAGTAGTAGAGTGCTTGCCTAGCATGTGCAAGGCCCTAGGTTCAAGTCCTAGTACTGAAATCAATAAATAATAAAGAACCACTGACATTGCTTAAGACCACTAAGCCTGGGTTGGCAAGATGGCTCAGTAGATAAAGGTGCTTGCTAAGCAACCTGAGTTCAATTCCCAGAACCCACTGTGGAAGGAGAAAAACAACTCCTGAAGGTTGTTCTCTGACCTCCACGTGTGCACTGTGACACATGCAAACACACACACACTCACATGTATTATTCATTTATTTGTTTATTTATTTATTTATTGGTATTTTTTTGAGACAGGGTCTTCCTTTAGTTCCAGCTGGCCCAGAGCTCACTCTATAGACCAGGCTGCCCTTGAACTCACAGAGATCTGCCTGCCTCTGCTTCCTGAATGCATGTGTCATCACACCCAGCACTAAGGACGGTTCTTAGCTTCCATGTGGGTGCTGGGAATCGAATCTGGGTCCTCTGCGAGAACAGTCAGTGCTCTTACCTGCTGAGCCATCTCTCCAGCCCCACAAATTTTTTCCCCCACAAATTTTTTTGAAAGGGCCATCAAGCCTGTCATCCCAGCTAAGAGCCAGACAGGACCCCAACCTGAGACCCCTGGGTGGCCCCGGGAGCCTTTCCCAGAGTTACCACAGAAGAAAGCCTCGGGCTCCAGTTAAAGAAAGTCAGAAGAACCCATCACTACATCCATCTAGAGAGGCAGGAATGGGGGGGGGGCAAAGGGAGGGAAGAAGATGATGAAGGCAGATCCCTTCCTGGCCCCAGCCGAGAAATCTGACATTCCAACGAAAGCTCTCTAAGACTGCCTCACAAAGATCTGTTCTGTGCTGAAAATGCCATCCAATGGGGAGTCCTGGCTCCTGCCATTTAGTCCCAGCCTCACCCAAAGGTCACCTGCTGTCAGTCCGTGCCCAGGTGCAAAGCAAAGTGGAAGGAATTCTGGCAGGCTGGTTTCATTCTGGTTTAGCTGGTTTCTGTTTCAGTAAATAAAGGGAGAGTTCTTATAGTTCTCCAAATGACAGTGAAATGCACCCTGTCATCCCAAAGGGCCAGCAGATGGTAATATAAACAGGATAGTCCTAAACTTCCCAAGGCAGTGGAGTCAGGAAAAGCACAGGGTGGGGTGGGGTGGGGTCAGGTACTTGAGAAGGAGCTGGTGAAAGTTGACTTCAGAGCAGAGCAAGCCAGTGGTGAAGCTTTGCAAAGCCACCCTGATTGATCAATGAGGCACTAGCCTACAGGCAATGAGGGTCCAGAGTAAAACACAAGGAAGTCCTCATATTGCAAACGTGGGTCACTGGGGCTCTCGGCTCTGTGCCGTTCAGGACTCTGCAACAAAATATCTTTAACTGGGTGATTTGCAAGTGACAGAGAATTGTGGCCACAGTGCAGACTGGGAAGTTCAAGATCAGGTGCGGATTCAATGTCTACCGAAGTCTTTTTCCTCACACTGTCTGTAACTACATGATAGAAGGTGAATTCACTGATCCATCTACAAGGGCTCTGTCTCTTGTTAAAGGCTCACCTCTTACCACTGTCACACTGAAGTTTAAGTTTCAACATATGAATTTTAGGGGATCCCAAGTATCTAGACTATAATAGGGCCTTTGTGTCACAAAGCCTGTGTTCATGTGTGTGTGTGTGTGTGTGTGTGTGTGTGTGTGTGTAAGAGAGAGACAGAGAGACAGAGGGAGAGGGAGAGGAGAGGGAGAGGAAGAGGAA
The DNA here is from genome assembly GCA_009823505.1 of Rhizomys pruinosus. Lineage (NCBI taxonomy): Eukaryota > Metazoa > Chordata > Mammalia > Rodentia > Spalacidae > Rhizomys > Rhizomys pruinosus. Next base: position 319,602 of record VZQC01000897.1, on the reverse strand, counting down.
GAGGGAGAGGAAGAGGATAGCTCAAGTTAACATGGAAGATTCCAAAGTTATTCAAAACAGATGATCCTATTAGAGATATTAGAAAAGTCAGTCTCATGCACACAAACTCTCATGCTGAACTAACCAGTTAAGAAGTAAATGAAAAAGAAGAAAAAAAAAAAAGTAAATGAGAAATCATGGTATAGCTGCCCACTAGAAATAGGGAGAGTGATTACAGTACTGAGAGGGTGAGAGACTCACACGGAAACCCAGAAAACCCTGAAGCCTTAGCTAAGGAAGTATAAAAAGCCAACACCACCTGCCAATGGTGTGACAGATGCAGCTGTGCCCTTGAACTGAAGGCACTGAGGGGTCTACTCCTGACTCATCCACTCAGCAAATGGCTCGCTGTGGAACACCAGCTGCATCGTGGATGGAATACAGAGTCTAGAGGAGATCCTGCATTTGATTCATTGGGGTCCATATACCCTACAACCTTATTCTCACACTGAAATTCTTTAAAGAGCCAAGAACATAAATACGGGCATGCAATGGTCACCAAAGTTTTTTTTTTTTTTTTTTTTTTTTTTTTTTTTTTTTTTTTTTTTTNAAAAAAAAAAAAAAAAAAAAAAAGGTAAGGGCAGGCAGATCTCTATGAATTTGAAGCTAGACTGGTCTACTTCTTGAATTCCAAGCCAGCCAGCCAGCCAGAGCTATATAGTGAGAACCTGTCTCAAAAAACAAAAGAACTTAGAATGGATTTTATATCGATTTTGTTAAAAGTTCCAGTTAAAAATCTTTCATGTTTACCAAATTATTTTATTATTCTTTCAATAGCAAAACTACAATCTATATTTAACAAATCATACCACTATTATGGTAATAAGAAGCTTTTTGAAAATTATTTGACATACTTCCCTACTTGGTTGGAAAAATTATATAATAAAACATGAAGTGGATTCAGAATTCAGAAAAAACTAGGCTGGTTCTCTGGGCAGTTTTTGGAAAGAAGGGATAGGGAAGAATTTTCTGGATTTTGTCCAAGTCAGATCAGTTAAAGCTTCAAAGAGAGAACAATATTGTTATTTGAGTTTCAATTCAAATGAAAATATCAGTTTCCTACTTTGGGTTCAGTTCAACTCCCCAAGGAGAGGTGAGAGCGTCACTTAATGGAAGAAAAGATACCAAATCCATATTTTTTGGCTCATTTTGTAAAAGAGGTATAGGTGACAGTTCTCAGCTGCATGTGACTCCATGGGCAATCCCCCAGCCCATGGAGTTCCTTGCTCCTGGTCACCTGTAGTCATAGAACCTTGGTGAGCTCACCATCTACTCAAGAGGGTGCAAAGGTCTGATGGGGCTCTTGTTTGTTGACGAGGCCTGAGACAGCCTCAGTGCCTGAAGGTCGGAGATGGAAAGCGACACTTCATATGGAGAGGGTATGCAGGGGCAGCCTAGAAAAGCTGAGATGGTCCAAGGTTGCTGGTTCTGTGCTCTGCATCTGTGGTGGTTTGAATGAGTGTCCCCCATAGGCTTTAAGTATTCAGACATTTTGTCTCCAGTTGGTGGCACTGTTCTTGGAAGTCTTAGAAGGTGTGGCCATGCTGGAGGAAGTACATCATTGGAGGTGGGCTTAGTGAGTTTAACAAGCCTTGCAGTCTCCAGTGTCTCTCTCTCTCCCTCTCTCTCTCTCTCTCTCTCTCTCCTTCCTGTGCTCTTTGCGAGATGTGACCCTCGGCTTGCTGCTCCAGCCCCGGCTGCCATGCCTCCCACCACAATGGACTCTGATTCCCTGGAACCGTCAATCGTAAGCTCAAATAAACTCTTCCTTTTATAAGTTCCCTTGCTCATGGTGGTTTTATCACAGCAACAGAAAAGTGACTAATACAGCATCCGTTCCCAGAGATACTGATAAAGAAACTCATCCAGAGGAAAAGCTGAATAATGGCAACAGTGATGATGGGAAGACAACCACTGTGGGAAAATCCAGCTTAAACTGCAGGCTAACTCCAGCTAGCAGGCCTCAGGGCACCACGGTGGCCAAGGGTCTGGCCCCGCCCCAAGGAGGAGCAAGCGACATGGCCTAGGTGCATGATGCTGGGTGGGGCAATGATGTGCAGTGGCGTGGACCTGGGGGACTTACAATTGGTTCTGGGAACTGGCTATAGCAAGGAATAAATTTGAATTTCATAGTAACATCATCACGGAGTTCCTGGCCGTTATTTTTATTAACTATTGCTCACATACAGGCTAAGGTAGGCCTGCATTTCATTCTGGTGGCCAGTGTGTTGGAAAAAGGCTCCCCTTTGCGGACCACCAATCTGGGTAGCTAGTGTTGTGAGTGGGCATAGGCCGAAGGGAGGCCAACAGCAATCAGCCTGAAGTTCCTGTCCAGGATTCAGCAGTCTCTGGGCAGGTGGGCAGTCACGGCCAAGAGTGGAAGACATGTCTTGTGGGTCCAGGCTAAGGGCCTGAGTTGGAAGTACCATTCAGGCTGGGCTACAGGAAATAGCCAGCTGGCCTCTGCGCCAAGGAGTCAGTTCCCCACAGTGTCCACAAAGCGGGCACTGTGTTCCACTTCCCTTAGCAGGGACGTGTGGTCCTATTCAACATAAAAAGAAAGCTTCCTATAAACCACAAAAAGGGCAGTTGTTAACCTAGCATCGCCACCTTGTTGAGAGGGAGCCTGGGGCTGCTGCCTGCCCACTCACCCACTCACCCACTATTGTTTTCACCACCAACCTGGTTTCTTAAGAGAGGTAACCAAAACTGCTCAAAGTGACAACCACTTAAGCAGCTCCCCCAACCTGCACACACACACACATACACACACACACACACACACACACACACACACACTTGAAAAAGCAATTTAACAGACTAAGACTAGTTGAGAAAACGTTTAAGGAAAAAGGGAAGGGAGGGCAGTACAGAATTGTACTGCCTTCCATCAATACGTCTATGCCCTGCTAGACTGGGAATGTAGCTCAGTTGGTACAATGCTTGCCTAGTCTTCAGTGAAGCCCTGAGTTTGACCCCAACACTGAATAAATTGGTAGTATATGATTGTCATCCCAGGATTCAGAGGTAGAGGCAGGAGGGTCAAAAGTTCAAGGTTGGGGCTGGAGAGATGACTCAGCGGTTAAGAGCTCTGACTGCTCTTGCAGAGGACCAGGGTTTGATTCTCAGCACCCACATGGTGGCTAAGAACTGTCTTTAAGCCGAGCATAGTGGTGCTCACCTTTAATCCTAACACTTGGGAGGCAGAGACAGGTGGAGCTCTGTGAGTTCAAGGCCAGCCTGGTCTACACTGTGAGTTCCAGGCCAGCTGGGGCTAATAGGGAGACTCTTGTCTAAAAAAAAAAAAAAAAAAAAAGTTCAAGGTCATTCTTTACTTCAAATTGAGTTTGAGGCCAATTTGGGACACATCAGATTCTGTCTCTGAAAGAAAAACAAAACTTTATTTGATTGGTTGGTTCTGAACTGAATGTACAGATTATAGATAAATTTGAGAACTATATAATATCAACTTTTCTGACTTAACACCTAGAATGTCTCTCAATAATCTTTTGTTTTGTTTTGTTTTGTTTTGTTTTGTTGTTTGGTTTTGGTTTTTGGACCAGGTCTCTCTGTAGCCATAATTGGCTTAGAACTCACTAGGGGGTTGATCTCACAGAGATCCACCTAGCTCTGCCTGGGGGGGGGGGGGGGGGGGGCTGGAATTAAAGGCATGTGCCACCACACCTGCCTTCAATAATCTTTTATAATTTTATTCTTCTTTAACTCCTATAAATCTGAGAATATTTATATCTAACTATTTTAGTATTTTTGTGGCTTTCTGGTGTGGGTTAACTTTGTATCTTTTTTTTTGCCTTTTTGAGACAGGGTCTCCCTTTAGTCCCAGCTGTCCTGGAGCTAGCTTTGTATAGACCAGGCTGGCCTTGAACTCACAGAGATCCACCTGCCTCTGCCTCCTGAGTGCTGGGATTAAAGGAATGCACCACCACGCCCAGCTCTGTATCTTTCTTATTTGTTTAATAAATTATAATATTTTCTCATTTTTATTTCCTAATATTTTCTATCTGCTCAATGATCTTAATTACTACCAGTGGCAGCAGCCTCCCCCCCCCCCTTCAGCCTTTTATACTGTTTTCTTGCACATGTTTTATTGGAAGACGATGATACCGGTGTATGGCAGCAGCACTGACCCAAACATCTCCATCTTCCTATCTTTGAGAGAATACCACTCGTACTCTGTTGAGTGCCATGTTTGCTGTATTCCCAGGGGGCTGCTTCTCTGTCTTTCATTTGCTAAGAGTTTTTAATAGCAATGCGTGTTAAATTTAATCAAACACTTTTTCATCATCCTCTGAGATACTCAAATGGTTTTCATCCTTTAATCTATTTGGGTACTGAACTACATGAAAAGATTTCCTAGCGTTAAATCACTTTCAAAATTAACCCTACTTGATCATAAAACACCATTTGAAAATTTTCATTTTGTTTAGAGACAGGGTCTCCCTATAGCTTCAGCTGGCCTGGGAACCCACTATGTAGACCAGACTGGCCTGGATCTTACAGAGATCTACCTGCCTCTCTACCTCTTGAGTGCTGGGATTAAAGGTATGCACCACCATGCCCAGCAAAGCATTTTTACCTACAATTTTTGAATCTATGTTCATAAAAGGGATTAAGTTCTTAATTTTGAAAGTCCCAAATACCAGGATAAGGAATTTGGATGTCTTTGGTGAAGAAGGGTGGGGGATAGTGAAGGTCTGATTGATATTTTACTACATGAAAAGTCTCATCATCACCAGTGAGAGGAATTTATCTTGAGTTAATTATCTGGGTCTCTTTTCTGTTCAGTATTTCTGCATGTTTTTAGCTCTGTCCTGTTCTAGACAGAGTGCTTGATGATTATTGTGGAGATACAGCCACAGAATCTTTGCTTCTCTCTTAATTGGAAATCAATCTATTTTGGGCAACCAGTGTTTTGTGCGTGTGTGCTTGCACACCACTGTGTTTTTGCAGAGTGGCTTGCCAAGAAGGGGCGTGGAGAAATTTGAATAACAACTCTGCTGGGAGAGAAGATGTGTCCCTAAGGCCTCCTTCAGTGAAGCATTACAGGATTGGAATATCATAACACATGAGCACAAACAGGGCGACTGTATCGCTGACTTTTTCTGGAATCTCTACACAGCCTGTTCTCTTGTCAAACCACATGTCAGCATCACATCCTTTGGTGTTCTGAAAGCAGAGTCACTGTATGCAGAGTGAACCAGGTAAGCTCTATCTCTCACACTAGAAAGCCTAAGATAGGCTGATGAATTTAAATCTCAAAAACATCTGGTAGGAAACACATTTGTTGGCCTGCAAAGATTCCTGAAAATAAGCCTCAGAATGCCCTGAGGAAATAAAGGGGTGGTATGGTGGTTTGAATGAGAAGTGTCCCCCAGCGCCAGGGATGGTGGTGCATGCCTTTAATCCCAGCACCTGGGAGGCAGAGGCAGGCAGATCACTGTGAGTTCAAGGCCAGCCTTCTCTACATAGGGAGCTCCAGACCAGTTAGGACAAAAGGGAGACCCTGTCTCAAAAATACCAAAAAAAAAAAAAAAAAAAGTGTTCCCCAGAGGCTCAACCATTTGAATACTTGGTACATAGTTCCCAGCACTGTTTGGGAAGGTCATGGAAGCTTTAAGAGGAGGTGTGACCTTGTTGGAGGAAGTGTGTTACTGGGAGTTGGTTTTGAGAGTTTATAGCCTCAATACACTTCCGATTGTGTTTGACATTATAGATGTAAGCTCTTAGCTTCCTGCTCTAGCCACAATGTCTCCCTACCCCATGTCTCCCTACTCCCATGTCTCCCTACCCCCATGTCTCCCTACCCCATGTCTCCCTACCCTCATGTCTCCCTACCCTCATGTCTCCCTACCCCATGTCTCCCTACTCCCATGTCTCCCTACCCCATGTCTCCCTACCCNTTTTTTTTCGCTTTTTGCTTTTTTGTGAGACAGGGGTCTCCCTTTAGTCCCAGCTGTCCTTGGAGCTAGCTTTTTGTATATTAGGACCAGGCTGGCCTTGAAACTCCAAAAATCCACGACTCCTGCTCTGCCTCTGATGTGCTGGGATTTTATTTGTGTTTTTTATTAAAGTGAAGAAGCACCACCCTACACAGGGCCCGGCTCTGTATCTTTATTATTGTTACTAAAATTAAGTAATATTTTCGCATTTTATTTTTATTTCCTAATATTTTCTATCTGCTCAATGATCTTAATTACTACCAGTGGCAGCAGCCTTCTCGCATAAGTAGTGGGCAAGGCAGCTCCCCCCCCCCCCCTTCAGCCTTTTATACTGTTTTGCTTGCATTTGCCACATTGTTTTATGGAAGACGTGATCCGGTTGTTATTGTATTGTTTGGGTTGTTATGGCAGCCAGCAGCAGCACTGACCCAAACATCTCCATCTTCCTATCTTTGAGAGAATACCACTCGTACTCTGTTGAGTGCCATGTTTGCTGTATTCCCAGGGGGCGGCATGGTCTCGCTGCGGCTTGCGCGGGGCTGGTGTCAGGGGCGAAGGAGTGGTTCGTAATCGCCAATGCGTGTTAAATGGAAGTCGTCAACACACGGGGGCAGGCATTCCGCTGAGAGTACTTCAAATGGTTGCATCCGTTCTCAATCGAGGGGGTACCGTGCCTCAGGAAAAGAGGGCTCGCGGGGTTGGGAAAATCAACTTCAAAAGTAACCCGTTACCTGATCAAAAACTACCCCCCCAATTTGTGAAAAATTTCATTGTGTTTAACAGGGTTCTCCCTATAGATTCCGCTGGGCCCCGGGTGCCCTGGTGGTATACCCCAACTATGTAACGCAGACTGGCTCTGGATCTTACAGAGCATGAGAATCTACCTGCCCTCTGCCTACCTCTGAGTGCTGGGATTAATTAAAAGCATGCACCACCATGCACCAGAGCCCAGCCTTTTTTACCTCACTTTTGAAATCTCGTTCATTTAAAACATTTCATTAAAAGGGCTATTAAGTTCTTAATTTTGTTGACACCGTCCAACTCCCAGGATCAGGGGAATTTGGATGGTCTTTTGTGAAGAATTGAAGACGGCGTGGGGGGGATAGTGAAGGGTTCTGATTGATATTTTATACATGCTGAAACATAAAGTCTCATCATCACAAAGGTGGAGTGCGAGGGACAACGTGAGAGTGAAGAGGAAATTTTCTCTGAGTTTTTTTTTAAAATTACTGGGTTCTCTTTTTGTTCAGTATTTCTGCATGTTTTTAGCTCTGTCCTGTTCTAGACAGAGTGCTTGATGATTATTGTGGAGATACAGCCACAGAATCTTTGCTTCTCTCTTAATTGGAAATCAATCTATTTTGGGCAACCAGTGTTTTGTGCGTGTGTGCTTGCACACCACTGTGTTTTTGCAGAGTGGCTTGCCAAGAAGGGGCGTGGAGCGGAAAAGAAAGGAATTGCGTGGAGAAATTGACAAATGAAAACAATCTTATGCTGGGGGAGGAGCGAAGATGTGTGGAGAGAAGACGATGGAAGAGGGTGTTGAGAGACGATTGTTGAAGATTTGTTGTCCCCTAAGGCCTCCGTCAGGTGAAGGCATTACAGTGATTGGGTACTATCATACCACATGGAGCACCAAACAGGGGAAGACTGTGGGCGACCGACTGTATTCGCTGACTTTTCTTTTTCTTTTTTGGAACTCTACTACCACAGCAGTTCTCTTGTCCAAACCACATGTCAGCATCACATCCTTTGGTGTTCTGAAAGCAGAGTCACTGTATGCAGAGTGAACCAGGTAAGCTCTATCTCTCACACTAGAAAGCCTAAGATAGGCTGATGAATTTAAATCTCAAAAACATCTGGTAGGAAACACATTTGTTGGCCTGCAAAGATTCCTGAAAATAAGCCTCAGAATGCCCTGAGGAAATAAAGGGGTGGTATGGTGGTTTGAATGAGAAAGTAGAGTGAAGTGTCCCCCAGCGCCCGGGCTGGTGGTGCATTGCCTTTAATCCCAGCCACCGGCGGCAGAGCGGCAGGCAGGATCACTGTGAGTTCAAGGCCAGCCTGCTTTGTCTACATCGGGAGGCTCCAGATCCCCAGTTAGGACAATAGGGATGAGACCCGTTTTGTCTCACAATTACATCAAAAATAAAAAAATAAAAAAAAAAAAAAAAAAACCGGTTCCCCCAGAGGCTCAACCATTTTTGGACTACTTGGAAAATTCGTTCCGCAGGCACACTGTTTGGAAGGGTCACTGGAAAGCTTAAGGCCCACGGGAATGATTTTTAAGCTAAGAGGAGTGTTACCTTGTTGGGGACGTGTGCGGTTGTTACTGGGTTGGTTTTTTTTTTTTGAGGAGTTTTTATAGCCTTCAATACACTTCCGATTGTGTTTGACATTATAGATGTAAGCTCTTACGCGGCCTTGCTCTAGCCACAAACAAGTTCTCCTACCCGCTTGTCTCCCTTACTCCCATTTGTTCTCCCTACCTCTCCCATGTCTCCCTACTCCCATGTCTCCTTACCCTATGTCTCCCTACCCTCATGTCTCCTTACCCCATGTCTCCCTACTCCCATGTCTCCCTACCCCATGTCTCCCTACCCCATGTCTCCCTACCCCCATGTCTCCTTACCCTATGTCTCCCTACTCCCATGTCTCCCTACTCCCATGTCTCCCTACCCCATGTCTCCCTACCCCATGTCTCCCTACCCCATGTCTCCCTACCCCATGTCTCCCTACTCCCATGTCTCCCTACCCTCATGTCTCCCCCTACCCCATGTCTCCCTACCCCATGTCTCCCTACCCCATGTCTCCCTACCCCATGTCTCCCTACTCCATGTCTCCCTACCCCCATGTCTCCCTCCCCCATGTCTCCCTACCCCATGTCCCCCTACCCCATGTCTCCCTACCCCATGTCCCCCTACCCCATGTCTCCCTACCCCATGTCTCCCTACCCCATGTCTCCCTACCCTCATGTCTCCCTACCCCATGTCCCCCTACCCCATGTCTCCCTACCCCATGTCCCCCTACCCCATGTCTCCCTACCCCATGTCCCCCTACCCCATGTCTCCCTACCCCATGTCCCCCTACCCCATGTCTCCCTACCCCATGTCCCCCTACCCCATGTCTCCCTACCCCATGTCCCCCTACCCCATGTTGTCTCCCTCCCTCATGTCTCCCTATCCCATGCTCTCCGCCTCATGTCTCCCTAGCCTCTAATGTCTCCCCTTGACCCCATGTCTCCCTGACCTCCCCATGTTCCCTCCCCATGTTCCCTCCCCATGTTCCCTACTCCCATGTCTCCCGACCCTCAGTCTCCCTACCCCATGTCTCACTACTCCCATGTCTCCCTACTCCCATGTCTCCCTACCCCATGTCCCCCTACCCCATGTCTCCCTACCCCATGTCCCCCTACCCCATGTCTCCCTACCCCATGTCCCCCTACCCCATGTCTCCCTACCCCATGTCCCCCTACCCCATGTCTCCCTACTCCATGTCTCCCTACCCCCATGTCTCCCTACCCCATGTCTCCCTACCCCCATGTCTCCCTACCCTCATGTCTCCCTACTCCCATGTCTCCCTACCCCATGTCTCCCTACCCCATGTCTCCCTACCCCATGTCTCCCTACCCCATGTCTCCCTACCCCCATGTCTCCCTACCCCCATGTCTCCCTACCCTCATGTTGTCTCCTACCCCCATGGTCTCCCTACTCCCATGTTCCTATCCAATGTCTCCTACGCCCATGTTCTCCCTACTCCATTGGTCTCCTACCCCATTGTCTTCCCTACCCCTACTGTTATCCTTACCCATGTATCTTACCCCCATTGTCTCCCCACTAACACACATTGCCTCCCTGACATGAAGGACTCTGTCCCTCTGAAACCATAAGCCAAAAATAAACCCTTTCTTCCATTAATTGCCTTGGTTCAGAGTGTCATGGTGTATTATCACTAGTTACAGAACAGTAACTAATCCATGTAGAGAGAGCTGGAGATCTCCTGAGGCCACCCCCCCCAGCGGAAGGAAAAGAAACGAGCAGGATGGAGGATAAGAGAAAAGAGCAGAATGAGGAAAGGGCAGAGCAGGCCGAGGAGAGGAGACGGAGGACAGCTCTGCTCTCTTCCCAATAGCAAGGAGCTGGGATGGAAACTAAACTTCCTTCAATTGCCGTCAACTGACCAGTGGCATAGAGACAGAAAATGTGGTACATCTTACACAATGGAGTTCTATTGCAGCAGTAACGAAAGACGACATGCATGAGCTTTGCAGGAAAAGGTGGAAGCTAGAGGACAGTTCATGCTTGAGTTTGTGAAGTAACCGTAGAGTAAGTAGTAAAGTTTTTCACATCTAGTCCCAGAAAAACAACCGATGAATGGTTTTATCTCATCTGTGGATGCTAGTGCCAATTACCTAGTTTGTAAGTATTTTCTTGTGTTGTGGGGACCCCCGGAGCTTTTGTACAAAGCCGTTGGGCATAATGCATATTGAAAACAACAACCATACAACATACAACTAACACACAACAGCAACAACAGAAAGGACCGCATCAACGACAGAACTGACTGAAAAGGGGAACTTCTGCTCAAAACAGTTCACTTCCACATGGAGAATACTGAGAAAGACCTGAGAAAGAGAGGCTGCGGGGAAAGAGATGAAAAGCATGTTTATGTTTGGCAGAATGGATGCGTTTGGGAGGGGGGTGTGGGGGGGAAGGGAAAAGGAAAAAAAAAAAAAAAAAAAAAAAAAATTAAAAAAAAATACAAATAAAAGTTTTAGAAAAACAAAAAAAAAAAAGAGGAGCTACAGAGAGGCCACGAGCTGTCTGACCCCATGCTCTTGTCCTTGGGCTCCTTCTCTGGCACGGCAGGGGGGGGTGTCGCACGCGACATTAAATAGGGACGGGTTTTAGATTCAAAGCCATGCCGAGAATTCGTGGGAGCGGGGGGCGGATTCAATCTCCCGTACGGTCCAGTGAGGGGGGGTTGAAAAAAGGTTGGTGGCTGGAGTCTGAGAATCACACCAGACAAAAAAAGTACATTTCCAGCTCCCTTCGCAGCACATTTCCTCTCTCAGAAAGATGTAAAACAAAATAGTTGATGGATGCATCTTGCAGTCTTATTTTTTTTTGTTTTTTTGTTGTTGGGTAGTCTTTGTGAGGACAGGGACCTCCCTGTATTCGTAGGTCCAAAGCTGTCCTGGAACCTCACTCTGTAGGACCAGGGCCGGCCACGGCCTTGAAACTCACAAGAGTCCAGGCCGCCTGCCTCTTGTCTCCACAGTGCGGTATAGATAGGATTAAAAGGCACCTGTGCCACCAGCCCCGGCGGCACCCTTGAGTTCTTTAACACAATAGATTGAAGGAGGTGGGGAGGAGGAGGAGGAGGAATGAGGAGGAGGGAGGCGGCGGGAGGAGGATGAGGAGGAGGAGGAGGCGGAGGAGGAGGAGGATGGTGGGGGGAAGGCCGGAGGAGGAAGGAAAAGGGGGAAGAGGATGGAGGAAACAGAGAGGAGGCGGGAGGAGGAGGAGGATGGAGGAGGACGGAGGAGGAGGAGGAGGAGGGAGGAGGAGGAGGGGAGAGAGAAGAAGAGGAGGAAGAGACAGAGGGGAGGGATGGAGGCGAGAGGTAGGGCAGGGAAAGGGGAGCGGAGGAGCTGGGGGAGGAGGAGGAGTGGAGGTGGGGAGGGAGGGCCGGAGGGGATGAGAAGCGAGGAGGAGGCGGTCAGGGGAGGGAGGACGAGGAAGATGAGGGGGAGGAGGGAGGAGGAGGGGAGGGAGGGTGGAGGGGAGGTGGGAGGAGGGGGGGCGGGGGGGGCGTGAGGGGATGGGGGGTGGAGGAGGAGGAAGGGGAGGGAGGAGAGTGAGGGGAGAGAGGAGAGAGGAGGGGGGGGGAGGGAAGGAGGGGCGGCGGGCGAGGTGAGGAGGAGGAGGGAAGGGAGGAGAAGGAGGAGGAGAGGGAGGAGGAAGAGGAGAGGAGGGAGCAGGGGAGGAGGGCGGAGGGGAGGGGAGGATTGGGGCAGGAGGCGGAGGAGGAGGAGGAGGAGGAGGAGGAGCTGGGAATGTTGTAGCTCCTTGGTAGTGGGCTTGATTAGCATATGCAAACCCTGGGTTTGATCTCCAGTAAAAGAACATTTATATGGGACTGGAGAGATGGCTCGGTGGTGGTTAAGAGCACCGACTGCTCTTGCAGAGGACCTGGGTGTGATTCCCAGTACCCACATGGCGGCTAAGAACCGTCTTTAGGCCGGGCGTGGTGGTGCGCATGCCTTTGGTCTGGAGGATTTCAGTGAGTTCAGGGTCAGCCTGGTCTACAGAGTGAGTTTCAGGCCAGCTGGGACTATAGGGAGACCCTGTCTAAAAATAAATAAATAGGGGCTGGAGAGATGGCCTAGCGGTTAAGAGCGCTGACCACTCTTGCAGAGGACCCGGGTTCGATCCCCAGCACCCACATGGCGGCCGAGAACCGTCTGAAACTCCAATTCCAGGAGAACTCCAGTTCCAGGGGAATCCGACACTCTCTTCTGACCTCCACAGCATTGCACAACACGGGTGCACAAATTTGCATGCAGACAGTACATTCATACACATACAGAAATAAAAAAAAAATTTAAAAATAAATAAATAAATAAATAAATAACATGTATGTTTATCAAGTCTAATAATATCCATTTACTATGTGAGTATTCAAAGACATAACATACCTGTTTTAGAGATTGAAATAATAAAAAAAAATTTAACAAAAAATAAAATTGTAGCTATGCACTCATTTAATCTCAGTACTCTGGAGGTGGAGGGAGGCAGATCTCTGGGAGTTGGAGGTTCGCCTCATCTACCTAGAGTGTTCCAGGCCATGTGGAGCTACAGGGAGATCCTGTCTCAAAACAAATAAAAACAACAAAACTCGGGATACACAGTCCCTAATACAGTAGAACAACTCCGAGACCACTCTGCTGCCCCCCGCATCCTGTTGTAAGAGGCCCTAAGCTATTATAGGCCATAGTCATATTTTGGTAGGTAGAAGACCAGGGACCAAGAATTGCACCCCTCTCCTGTGTTTGGGGAGGTAGCCATTATATTGATGGAGGCCAGGCTTACTTCCCTCTAAGGAAGCCCCTGAAGGCCCGTTACTTGACCTTGAAGAAGAAGTCAAAATTTAATTCACAGCTATTCCTGCTGGCTCTGGAGTAGAACCCTGGAAAGCAGAGGCAGGTGTAAATAAGCTGTGGGGGATGGTAAATTAATAATTGTACAGCATTTAAGCTCAAAATAGAAAGAAAGGCTGATAAGTGAACTGTTGTTGCCTAACATACATAAAATAAAGTTGGGAGGGGAATCTAAATTATAACCACATGGGAAAGTCTAATATCAAGCTAACTAGATTATTGCAAAACATTAAAAAATTCCAGTGGGGCTCCTGCTTCTCTGCAAGGCAGATTAAACAACACATCTTTAACTTTAATTATAGCAAGAAAACCTAAATGTTGGTTCAAGCTTAAAAAGTAGACTCCCTGGGCTAACATGCTTGTGAAAACCTCCCAAGAGAAATTACAACTGGAGGCACAAGTTGAAAAATATAAGTAAAGGAAATAAATTTGTAAATCAATGAAACATATGGAATTTTAACAAATTAATGAAAAGAGAACAGACATTCTTAGAAAGTTCAGTTTAGCAGCTATGGTACAAGGCCCAGTAGACAAGAAAGGCCAGATGATTATCAGAGCTTATGTGTAAAGCACAGGACTAAGGTAGAGGGAGCAGGCACCATGGGAACTGTGTTCCCAGAGATTCCTGGGAGACAGAAAAAATCAAGGGCAAAAGATAAATAAGTCACAGAGACACAGGGTCTTAGCACTGAGATGGTTGCCTTCCATGGCTAAAAACTTGAGAGGGGGGGATACTTCAAAAGGGTGTTCCCCACCTCTCCCCCTCCCCCTCCCTCTCTCACTACCACCAGCATTCTACAAGCTTTTCTTTTTTAAAACTTTTTCTTATTATTTTATGTGTATGAGTGTACTGTCTGCATGTAAGTAGGTGCACCCGTGTTGTGCAATGCTGCGGAGGTCAGAAAGAGAGTGTCGGATTCCCCTGGAACTGGAGTTATGTGGGTGCTGGAAATCGAACCCGGGTCCTCTGCAAGAGCAGTCGGTGCTCTTAACCGCTGAGCCATTTCTCCAGCCTTCCTCTCCAAGCTTTTCATACACCAGAAGTCAAAGACCAATAAATAATCACTTACCTCTCATGATGCTGCTGGCTTCCAGGGATCCCTGGAGCCAGAAGATTGTTAAAATATTTTACAAGTAATAGGAGAAATATCAACATAGTTCATAGTTAAAGCATAATTGTGCAATTGCTAATTCTTACATCAAGCAGACTGTAAATGCTCAATAAATGCTCATTGAATTAAAGTCAAGACAACATTATTTCATTCCTTCCGGGTCCCTAACCCCCCCAACACCTCACCTTCTATTCTGAAAGTCTCCTGCCTGCCCTCCGCTATATTTCCTTTCTAACTATGTTCTGGGAGTTGATGCTAAATGTATTTCTTTTTTTTTTTCTTTTTTCTTTTTTTTTTTTTTTTTTTTTTGTCCTTGTTTGAGACAGGGTCTCAATGTAGTCCCAAGCTGGCCTGGAACCCGCTCTGTAGACCAGGCTGGCCTTGAACTCACAAAGATCGCCCTGCCTCTGCCTCCCAAGTGGCTGGATTAAAGGAGTGTGGCCATCACACCCAGCTAAATGTATTTCTTACTTTAGAGTACAATCAGGAAAGTTTGAAAAATAATGTTTTTATGCTTGACGTGGTGAGGCATACAGCCTGGACTATAGAGTTCAAGACTAGCCTAGGATAGAAAGCCCAAATATGCTCTGGGAAAGTGCGGAGGGAGCTGGGGAAGAGGAGATGGGTGAAGCCAGGGGGAGCACAGGGGGCAGACCGCTGGGTCTCCCTCCATTAGACTAAGTCCCACAGTGTAGCTGGGACACAGTGGGCTTGCAGATCACTCTCTTTTGGCCTACACAGAAGGAATTTTTTTCCTAGCCAAAGTTGAAAAAATCAGACTACTTCACATAAAATCTAGATTTCTTATTTCTCTTGAGAAGCCAGATCTGCAACAGAAGCCTGTACTCCATCGTGGCAAAAGTCTGCTGGAGTAGAATCCGGGCTTCCCGCTTGACTCTGGTGTCTTTTGCCTTGTTCCAGGACAACAGGGTCTCCATGAATGACAACTAGTCCCGAGGCATTATGAGATAGGAGAACCAGGCTGCCGGATCCAATGTTGCAGTATGTTAGGGACTTACCGATGGTGCTGTGATCCCAGTCAGTAGCAAGACCAGGCAGACACCAAAATTTGGGTCAAAAGTAGAAGCTTATAAATGTATTATGGGGCTGGAGAGATGGCCTAGCGGTTAAGAGCGCTGACTGCTCTTGTAGAGGACCCAGGTTCGATTCCCAGCACCAACATGGTGGCTGAGAACAGTCTTTAACTCCAGTTCCACGGGAATCCAACACCCTCTTCTGACCTCTGGCGGCACTGCTGGACAGGGGTGCACAAACCTATATGCAGACAGTACACTCGTACACATAAAAATAAATAAATAAATAAATAAATAAATAAATAAATAAATAAATAAATGTATCTATGAATGTCAGGACAAAAGCAACCTCATCCCTGCCAGAACGTACCAGAATTAGCCGAAGCTAGTATCAGTACATCCCTGGGGCTGATGGTGCCTGGGTCTGGTCTTAGAGCACCAAATACTGCTCTAATGATTTTGTTTATTTCTAGTATTGGAAAACTATGTGAGGAGAACAAACGGGATTGCTCACTCCCAGCTAATCGTGGAGGTCTCTATTCCAGGGGGCTCTGCTCATGGCAAGCTGAGTACCTAGCAACAACTTTTTTTTTTTTTTTTTTTTGTCTTTTTGAGGCAGGTCTCCTGTAGTCCCAGCTGGCCTAGAACTTGCTATGTAGACCAGGCTGGCCTTGAACTCACAAAGATCCACCTGCTTCTGCCTCCCAAGTGCTAGGATTAAAGGTGTGCGCCACCACGCCCAACTGCAACGACTATTTTTACCATTATTTTTTTTAAGTCAAGGTTTAATGTAGCTCAGGCTGTCCTTGAACTATGTATCCAGGGATGACATTGAACTCCCCATGCTCCTGCTTCCATCCACCGAGTGCTGAGATTACTGGCATGCAACCCCAAGCAAAGTTTATACAGCGTTGGGCGTGGAGACCAGGGCTTTGACCATATGCTAAGCACATATTCTACCAACCGAGTTACACACTCATTCTCCTCACTACCCATTTCTCTCATCTGCCCTGACCATGTGGTCTGTATGAGCTCTGCTCTCTCAGCCATATGTCAGCTATTCACCATGGTGGGCTCATGGCTGGGCACTGCCTCTGGGCAGTCTGAGGATTCAACACACCAGCACTTCCACTCGGTCATTCTGAGAAAGGACAGAGAATGGCCCAGATCATACCTGCCCTGATGAGTCTTTGCAGTACTGAGTAATGCTCAAAGCAGTCTCAGTTGTTTATATTCTGTGCTCTAAGGGCCAACAGTGCCCAGCAGCTGTGCCAGGCTTTCTATAGGCTGGTTTCGTCTCCTTTCTCAGAGACACACCAGGTCTTAAACTCTCCTAGTCCCTTCCTACCTGGTAGGGAGCTGGGTAGAAGGGAGAAGACTGGTCAGTAGCCTTTATCCCTTTATCACCAGAATCTATTCTCCAGGGTCTACTACCTTTGCCAGCATGCTTCCTTTTTCTCAGAGGCCCAAACAGTCATTTGCAGCAAAGCTATAGAGGACTCCTTTTCTCCTGGTGCCCGAGGGAGTTGGTGAAGGATGGCATGCTGGGCTACCTGAAAGGATGGGAGCTTCCGGGAGCAGCCACGACCAGGAAGATTTGAATACAAGCCACATATGTAATTCTAAATTGTCTGCTTTCCTCATTTAAAAATGTAAAAGGGGGGCTGGAGAGATGGCCTAGCGGTTAAGAGCGCCGACCGCTCTTACAGAAGACCCGGGGTCGATCTCCAGCACCCACATGGCAGCTGAGAACCGTCTGAAACTCCAATTCCAGGAGAACTCCAGTTCCAGGGGAATCCGACACCCTCTTCTGACCTTCGCAGCATTGCACGACACGGGTGCACAAACCTGCATGCAGACAGTGCATTCATACACATACAGAAATAAAATTTTTAAAAATGTTAAAAAAATGTAAAAGGAAACATTAACATTGATTTTAATATTACTGTATTTAAACAAAAATACCACAAATATTGGCATTTCAAAATGCAGTGTTTAAGAGTTATGCAGAGGAGACTGGGGAAAGACTTGGTTGGTAGAGAGCTTGCCTAAGGACCTGAGTTCCAGTCTAGAACCCACATCAAAAAGCGAGGCATGGTGGGTGTGCTGGATAGCTTTAGTGTCAACTTGACACACCTGGGTTGAGGGAGCCTCAATTGGGGAATTTGCTCCATTGGATTGGCCTGTGGCCACATCTGTGGTGTATTGTCTTGATTGTTGAGCAGTGACAGTATAAGAAGGCAGGCTGGGCATGAGCCAGAGAGCAAGCCAGGAGCAAGCCAGTGGACAGCATTCTTCCATGGCCTGTGCTTCAGCTCCTGCCTCCAGGTTCCTGCCCTGAGTTCTTACCTTGGGCTCCCTGAGTGATCAACTGTGACCCAGGAGATGTAAGCTGAATAAACCCTTTCCTCCCCAAGTTGGTGTCGGTCAGAGTGTTTTGTCACAGCAATGGAAGACAGACTAGAACAGTGGGTCATGCTTGTAACCCTAGCACTGGGGAGGCAGGCACTAGTGGATGCTGGGGTACAATTGAGAGACCTTATCTCAAAAAACAAGGTGGACGGCGTACTAAGAGAGGACACCTGAGGTTGACCTCTGGCCTCCACACACGGTACAAACGCACACACGCACGCACGCGCGCACGCAGAGCAGGTCTCTTTTGGAGGAGGGGTAGACCAAGAAGCTGCCCCTACCAGCCTCGTCATAGTCCCAATTTAGCCGGGACCAGGTTCAGAAGGGTAGGTTTGTTTTTTGTTTGTTAGTTTGTTTTTTGAGATAGGGTCTCCCTGTAGCCCCAGCTGGCTTGGAACTCACTCTGTAGTCCAGGCTGTCCTTGAACTCACAGAGATCCTCCTGCTTTTGTCTCCCAAGTGCTGGGATTAAAGGGGTGAGCCACCAGGCCCCACAGAAGGCTAGATATTTAAAGCGTCCTTGGATCAAGCCGTCTCCACAACCAGGCTTCTCTCTCCTAAGACTCTGTGTTTTGTAGCATGACTGCCTAAGACTCCGTGCCAAAGGCGTGTTATAGAGTCTATACCTGGGGCCACCTGAAAGGTGATTTCCCTGTTAGGAAGCCAGGCCTCACTTCAGAACCTGTTATCAAAGGTCGGTGGAGCTTTCTGCCAAGTCCTTGGGAGCTTCTTCCCAATTTGTACTGGAAAGGAAGTTCAGGAAGCTCCGAGAAGCCACCAGCTGCCCATAAACTGTGAGTCAGGGAGGAAGCCAGCGCCCGGGCCCTTCATTGGCATGGTAGTATATGGCTCCTCAAACCCTTCACTGTGGAGCAGTGTCACATGGCCCACCTCAAGGGATGGCTCTACTCCCTGCCACTCAACCCCGGGGCCTCTTTCTGACTGAAGACTTGAGTGATCCCTCCACACCTCCTTACTGAATGAAGGAAGATGTGTGAGACCTAAGTTTTTCCTAGTGAGTCACGGTCATGGTTATGGCTAATAAGTCTTCTTAAAGTTTATTTTTAATTAACACATAATGCTTAAATAGTCCTTTAATCGTGTTTATTTTTGTTTCTTTTCCAGCTGCCATTTCTGTTATCTGTCCCTTACGTGATTCATTCTCCCCTTTACGAATGCTCTGGTTTTCTGCAGGCTGGGGTCTGAAAAGTTGGATAGCTACGTCTTGATATAGAGATGATCATAAACTACAAGTCATTAAGGCCAGACCTTCATACACATGCCTCTCCTGGTTGGCAGTCCTTAAGTGCTTTATTCCTGGCACAAATATTGTAGCTCGTCAGAGAATTTTTTTGGAATGTTTAGTTGCTTTCAGATAACTGAGGAGTCCCCTTATATGCCTGCAAATGTTACTTTTCTAGGTCATACCAAGCCTTTCTCTTTTTTTATTTGATGCCATCTTTTAGGATGTTGGAGAAAATGACTCCAGTTTAGACGTGGAGCTTAGGGCATTTCCGGGAGAACACAGAGCTGGTATTATTTGCCTCATCCAGTGCTCTCATTTTTCACTAACCTCTGGGCACGCTTACAAATATTCTTAAAGAACACTTTCATCACCTATTATCTACTGAAGGTGAAAATGGAAACCAAACCTGTTTTCTCTCTCACCTACCTTTTAAAAGCATTTATTCAGTTTCTTACTCTCAACCTGGAGAGAAATGAAAGCCGGTTGACAACACAATCAATTGTTTTGGATTCCCATGTAATGACTAAATTTTGATGGAATCAGAAATCCTTCTATTTTCTTAACCTTGGGAGTATTTTCCTTTGCCCTTATCTCTGTAAAACCCTAAGTACCGTGAGTTCTTGACAAATACAAACTCAGTCTTGATGGAAGGAGGACCGATTGCTTCCAGTTCTTCACTCAATTGGGGGCAGGGCAGACAGTTCTTCCTGGAAAGAATTGGCAGCAACATGGAAGGGTGAGAAGAAGAAGTTGGTCAAACAGGGTCTTTGAGGCAGTGAACTAACACGATGACAAGCAAAAGACATGGTCACGCCACCCCAAGAGGTAGTAGATGGGAGGGAGGAGGGTGGCACTCTAGGGGATACCTACACTATCATTTTGCTTACTCACTCAACCAAGCTCTTCCACCCTAGGGAAGTCTTTGAAAGCTGGGAGCAATGTTTACACAACAGATACTCCAGAATGAAGCTACACCTTTCTGTAAGGCAGGGGTTAACCCCTGAGAGAGCCTGATGCAGTCCCCTGTTGTGACTCAGCCTCTGACTCTTCCTCTGGCTGCCCTAAGCCTCAGCTTCTCCTATCACGTGGGAGGGAGGGGTTGCTTGTTTCATAAAAGTCCCCGAAATCTTTTATTGAAAGCTTCTTCAAAAGGGCAAGCTGCAATAATTATCCCTCAGATATTGGATCCAGGCTTGCTATAAATAGGGTATGGAATAGAGTCATAAAGTCATATAGCTGTTTACGTTGGTAAATGAGGCATATCAGGTGTGGTGGTGAATCTTCACTGTCCACTTGATGGAACAGAGTAGTCCTTAAAAGGCATATCTCTAGGTGTGTCTGGGAGAGTGTTTCCAGAGAGGTTTAAAGGAGTAGAGAATTACCCTGAACATGGGCTGCACCATACCATGAGCTGGACCCGCAGACTGAGTAACGACAGACAAGGAAACCAGCTGAGCACCAGCACTCATCTCTCTGCTTCCTGACTGTGGATGCAGTGGGACAAGCCACCTCACATTCTTGCCCCCAAGATGATCTGTAGTCCTCAAACTGGGAACCTAAATAAACCTTTCCTTCTGTAAGTTGCTTTTGTCCAGCATTTGGTCATAGCAACAAGAAAAGTAACTAATGCATAAAGACTTAGAAAAAAAATAACAAATCTTTGTAGGAAATGCATTCAAGGAAGCTAAGGCTTGACCTGCTGAAAGACCAACTAACCTGTTTGTGCACCTGTGAAGGCATAGGCTCTCTCCCTCAGCAGTCTCTCAAAGGTGTCTCTTACAAGAACAGCCAGGCATGGGGGCTCACTCCTGTAGTCCCAGCACTTGGGAGGCAGAGGCAGGCAGATCTCTGTGAGTTCAAGCATAGCAAGCTGAGCTCCAGAACAGCTGGGACTAAAAAGGGAGACCCTGTCTCAAAAAGAACAAAAAACAAACAAACCAAGGACAATCTGGCACTTTCCAGATGCTCTTATAGAGGCAAAGTAGGTACCTGGTATCATGTGCCCTGGCTGTGCTCACAGATGGTCTCTTGTCCTAGGTCCTTCCTCCAGTCTCTTGTGACCTGCCTATGAGAGGGACACCTAGGAATGCTCCAGGGATCTGGGGACTGGGCAAAACTCGCTTGCTACCAAAGCGATATGGGCCTAAGTGTGTTTGTTCTAGTGTGTGCTCGAGTTCTGTTCATATCTAAATCTGCCTTAAAATAGACAAAAAAATTGTTGTTTGTACAGGCACATACCTGTAATCCCAGCACTTGAGAGTCTGAGACAAAAAGGTTGTTATGCTTTAGACATCAGCCAGGGTTATACTACAAACAAAAAAGTTAAATACACAAATGTAGTCCAGAATCAATTCAAGAATATGAGGAGGGAAGGAAAAAATACAGTGTAGACAAAGCCCACAGTGAAACCCCCAGCATAGGCATGTGTCTATGGATTGTTAATGTGACAACAACTGGTCCCTGACCGAAATGGAAGATGCCACTGAACCCAAGTACAAACAGTAGATTAGATGGGTAATCACCAAAACAAAAGTGATTTAGGATGGGTGTGTAACTTAGTGCTAATATGCTTGCCTAATCTTTGTGCAGAACTGGGTTTGACTCCAAATACCACAGAGAAACAAAAAAGAAAGAAGATAGATAAAAGGACCAGCAAGATGATGGCTTAGCATCAGGGGCTGGAGAGATGGTTCGGTGGTTAAGAGCACTGGCTGTTCTTGTAGAAGACCTGGGTTCCATTCCCAGCTCCCACATGATGGTTAACGACCATCAGTAATTCCATTTCCAAGGGATCTGATGCTCTCCTCTGGCCTCCATAGTCATTGCTTAGGTACACTTGCCTACATGCAGACAAAACGCTCATACATATTTAAAAAAAGAAAAAAGACAGTTTGGCAGATAAGGGTGCTCGCTGCCAAACCTAATGACCTGAGTCAATTTCTAGGTCCCACATTGTAGAAGGAAAGAGCTGACTCTGGCAAGGTGTCTTCTGACCACCTCTGCTTGCACAATGAAGAGTATGCTTGGCCACATATACACATAGACATACACATACAAAATAAATATACAAATATTTTTTAAATAAGAAAAGTGAAAAAGAAAAGAAAAAGAACTAAACCAAGTTGTCACTGAGAACCTAAATTAAAGTTGGTTAATATCACTACAACACACCTTGTCCGGAAATCCAGCTGCCTTTGCTGTCAGGCTTATTCAGGTAGCTGGAACACAGACCCAATGTCCCTCCAAGCTTAAAGTGTCCTGGAATGATTTCGTGCTTTGATAACTACAAAACAAAAGGTGATCCAGGCATGATGGTGCATGCCTTTAATCCCAGCACATGGTCTGCAGAGGCAGTTGGCTCTCTGTGAGATGGAGGCTAGCCTGGACAAGGTAGCAAGTTCCATGCCAGCTGGAGCTATAGGAAAACCCGGACTCAAAACCCTGTCCTCTTAGTATCTTTCTTTGCACCCCTTTCTGAAACCTCTAGTGCAAAAAACATACATTGGTTTGTCGAGATGTCAGAGGGCAGAAAGAGAACTTGGAAGGTTGGGCATGAGTTCTCTTTAATAGGGTGAGGTGAGGTAGAGAGCAGACATGAGTTAAAAATTCCTAACCTCCAGGACAGCTGGGGCTACAGGGAGACCCTGTCTCAAAAAGACCAAAAATAAATAAATAAATTAATTAATTAATTAAAAAAAATTCCTAACCTCTGGGCTGGAGAGATGGCCTAGTGGTTAAGAGCACCGACTGCTTTTGCAGAGGACCCAGGTTTGATCTCCAGCACCCACATGGCAACTGAGAACTGTCTTTAACTCCAGTTCCAGGGGAATCCGACACCCTCCTCTGACCTCCGAGGCATTGCACGACACGGGTGCACCTACATGCAGACAGTACATTCATACACATACAAAAATAAATAAAATTAAAAAAAAATTCCTAACATCACCCAAGTGTTTTGAAATGGGGAGGGAAACTAATCGCACTGAGCAGCAGCCCGAGTCCAGACACCTTGCCTGGTCCTCTGTTCCATTAACCCAGTCATCCTGCGGGGAAGGCATGCTTCTTCACATTTTGCAGAGGAGACAGTAAGTGAAGTGGCTTATCCATGGCTGACAACTAGAATATGGTCACGGTCACTTCAGAACCTATATGCTTCTTGCTATGTGCTCATGTTGGAAATGAAGGAGGGATAAAGGGTAGAAACCACATCAAGGGCTTGGGGACACGGCTCAGTAAATAAAGCCCTTGCCACATAAGCATGAGGACTAGAGTTCAGATCCCTAGAACCCAGTTAATATAAACAAAGACCAGCAGACATGACAGTCACCTGTAATCCTAGCACTCAGAAGGCAGAGACAAGGGGGTCCCCAGCACAAACTGGATAGCCAGACTAGCAAGAATTGGGGGGCTCCAGGTCCAGCAAGAGACCCTGCCTCTGTAAACAGAGTGATCAGGAGGATATCAGCACCCACCTTGGGCCTCCACATGAACACACATGTATGGGCATGACATGTGTGTCCATAGCATATAATTTGTTTTTTTTTTTCTTTTTCTAAGACAGGGTCTTCCTGTAGCCCCAGCTGGAAATTTCTATATAGACCAGGCTGGCCTTGATCTCAGAGAGAGTCAACTGCCTCAGCCTCTGGAGCTCTGGGATTAAAGGTGTGCACCATCATGCCTGGTTCACCTTTTGTTTTGTAGTTATCAAATCACGAAATTATTCCAGGACACTTTAGGTCCTCTGTATTTCACATGTTGTGGCTTTAAAGGCATGCACCACCACACCTGAACAAAATATGAACGCACATATACACACCAAAAAAAAGGAAGGAAGGAAGGAAGGAAGGAAGGAAGGAAGAAAGGAAGGAAGGAAGAGAGGGAGGGAAGGAGCGAGGGAGGGAGGGAGGGAGATCAAAACCACTTTCCTGGACTTGAAGTGTGAAGCTTGAGGACCTGAGCCAGGCATAGGGACTATGCCTGTAATCCCAGCGCTGGAGAAATGGGGGGCAGGGCACAGGGAGATTTCTGGGGGTTGAGCTCAGGAGCCAGCCATTCTGCTTCACCCAGCAAGCTACAGGATCATGAAAGACTCAAACAAGGTGGAACGTGCCTGAGGAGCAATGCCCAAGTTTAACTCTGGCCTCCACATCCATCATGCATGCACACACACATGCTCTCTTTTTTTTTTTTTTTTTTTGGTCTTTTTGAGACAGGGTCTCCCTGTAGCCCCAGCTGTCCTGGAACTCACTCTGTAGACCAGGCTGGCCTTGAGCTCACAAAGATCCGCCTGCCTCTGCCTCCCGAGTGCTAGGATTAAAGGCGTGCGCCACCACGCCCGGCTCACACATGCTCTTTTACATACACGTACACACACACACACACACACACACACCCTAAACCCTACTTTCCATGTCTATCAAACCAGCAGGTGATATTACTGTGTGATTAGATTCTAAAGAGCCTAAGGTTGGTAAAGCCCTTGACATACGGTTTTTAGCATACAGCCACAGTTTGCTGTGACAGTCATCCATTCTTGCTGAACAAATGAATGGATGTTGCATGCTGTGTGTTCTGTACCACTGAGGGGTTCTTTCAATGGGTTTGGCACTGTGCTAAGTGCTTTGCATGCCTCATCTCCTGTGATTCTTTACATATGGAAGATGCAATCATTCACTTTCTTTTTACTGTTGAGGAGCCAGAGACTAAAACAAAGCAAATAATTTCCTCGAGCTCACATAAAGAATGTTTGTGGCTGGGTGGGTGGCACACGCCTTTAATCCCAGCACTCAGGAGGCAAAGGCAGGCGGATCTCTGTGAGTTCAAGGCCAGCCTGGTCTACAGGGATACCCTGTCTCTAAAAGACAAAAAAGAAAGAAAGGAAAAAAAAAAAAAAAGAATCTTTATGAAGGCAGGGCTTGATCCAGGTCTGTCTGGCTTTACAGTTCATTCTCTAAAGTTGGGGTCCTGCCTCCTGGGGGGGGAGGGAGGTGGAGTCAGCAGGCCTGTCTGGCAGCCTCTTTCAGCACCACTACCGTGTGCCAGGCGCAATCTTTCTGTTTCCAGTACTATAATCAAAGACCTGAGGTAACTAGCTTCTACAGAGAGAAAGGTTACGTGGGCTCACGGTTTTGGAGTCCATTGATTTGAAAAGGCAAGGTATCACGGCATGGAATGCACAGTGCAGCAAAGCTGCTGGCACCATATGACCAGGAAGCAAGGTATCACGGCATGGAATGCACAGTGCAGCAAAGCTGCTCGTACCATGTGACCAGGAAACAAGGTATCACGGCATGGAATGCACAGTGCAGCAAAGCTGCTCGTACCATGTGACCAGGAAGCAAGGTATCACGGCATGGAATGCACAACGGCATGGAATGCACAACGGCATGGAATGCACAACGGCATGGAATGCACAACGGCATGGAATGCACAACGGCATGGAATGCACAACGGCATGGAATGCACAGTGCAGCAAAGCTGCTGGTACCATGTGACCAGGAAGCAAGGTATCACGGCATGGAATGCACAGTGCAGCAAAGCTGTTCATATTGTTCATATCATGTGACCAGGAAACAAGGTATCACGGCATGGAATGCATAGTAGCAAAGCTCTTCACATTGTGTGACCACGAAGCAAGGAAGAGAGCAGAGGACATTGATATCCCACAATCCTCTTTGAGAGAACACCCTCCAGTGACCTCTAACATCCTTCTAGTTCCAGCCTCTTAAAAGTCCCTTTTTTTTTTTTTTGAGACAGGGTCTCCCTGTAGCCCCAGCTGGCCTGGAACTCACTCTGTAGACCAGGCTGGCCTTGAATTCACAGAGATCCACCTGCCTCTGCCGCTCTGCTTAAAGACAATTCTCAGCCTCCCTGTGGGTGCTTGGAATGAACCTGGGTCCTCTGCAAGAGCAGTCTGCGCTCTTAACCGCTAGGCCATCTCTCCAGCCCCAATTGTTACTTTTTTTTTTTTTTTTTTCTGTATGTGTATGAATGTACTGTCTGCATGCAGGTCTGTGCACCCCTGTCGTGCAATGCCGCGGAGGTCAGAAGAGGGCGTCGGGTTCCCCTGGAACTGGAGTTCTCCTGGAATTGGAGTTTCGGACGGTTCTTGGCCGCCATGTGGGTGCTGGGGATCGAACCCGGGTCTGCTCGAACCCGGGTCCTCTGTAAGAGCGGTCGGCGCTTAACCTCTAGGCCATCTCTCCAGCCCCTCCCAATTGTTACTTTTATACAAACCTGGGAAAGTGGCCTTGTGACTCTTGTAAGTTTTATGAGCTTCCTGAATTTTAAAATTTCATTAACTTCTTGAGTCTCCTGAGCCTCCAGCCTTGCTCTTCCTCTGAGAGGGAATAGCGGTCCTCAACAATGACGCACAGGGACCCACAGGACCCGAGAGAGGAGAACCGGGTGATGGCAAGCCCTCACGCTATGTTACTCCCAGAGCTGGCAGTACAGCCCAGGCAAGCACGGAGATGGGGAGGGTCCTGAGGTCTCTATCTGTCTAGGGATGGGTTTCCAGGCTTCTCTTTCCTACCCTAGACCATCAGGTAAAAAGAGCCCAGAGTTAAAAGGGCTAGCTATGGAGGACTGAGTTCAGAATCATTTTAACCATTTTTCTGGTTATGTCTCTTGGGAAAGGCTCTTAACCTCCCTAAAACTCTGATTTATCCTTTACAGAATGATAATCAAAACAAAAATAACAACTATCTCATGCTGCTACTGAGACCAGGCACAGGAAGGTTTTGTAACTTTGCACCCATCCACAGGGGACCAGTTCCCAGAGCCGACGTGTAGGCTTTCCTACCTCACCCTGCACCCATCATGGCGGGAAGGAAACACATTTCATAAACCAAGGCTCTGCCAGGCCCTGGAGCTAGGCCTTACATCCGGGTTCTGTGGTCAGAACAGTCGGCAATGAAGGAACTGAGGTTTCCAGGGCCACTCTGACATTAGAACACACAGAAAAGTGGAGTTTGCAGCCTGCCCAAGGCCGTTCCCTTGAAGAGGCCTTTTCTTATTCCTTTATGTTACCATGTTCAACGTCTCCTTTCCCGGCTAGGCAATCACAGCAGGTGCTGTCCTCTCTGCTCCTTGCACTGCCTCACTAGTCTCTGTGCTCTCTTGTAGACAAGGCTGTGTCACCACTGAGTGACGGAGCTTTTCCTCCATCATGACCCTGCCAATCTGCCAAGACCCTTGTTCCCCCCACCATCTCATTAAGAGTAGAGATAGGTGGATAAGACCCAGATGCCTCCTCCTCACCTATACTGCAAACACACACACATGCGCACACACACACATTTATGCACATATTTTACAAACTGTTCCTTAGATATTATCACTGTCTTAGTAATACTGTCATCTGGTATTGTCCAGGAGGTTTAATGTTAAGACTTACAGCTCAGGATAGAGACACAAAGTAGACTCCTTTGAGCCATCTGCACAAGGAATGGGTGCTCCTTTGAGGAGGCATTTGCTATTCCCCCATTCCTGTTGGTAAAGAGGCAGATCAGCTACGGACATCTTAACATTGAAAGGTGGTTCTGAGGATAGATAAATTCTGAAGGTAATCTGGATCCTTCTCAGGATCCATCATCCAAAAACAATTGGTGAGTTTCCCAATGGTCAATATGTTCATGTTTATAATAAAGTGTGTGCATATGTGTATGTACACTACATGCATATAAGCTAAAGCACAGTCACAAAGCATTCTTTCCCTCTTCCCTCTGGCAGATATTGGAGACTGACTCTCCCATGTCCTTGCAGAGGGAAGCATAAATCAAATAAAATCTTCCACCTGCTGTGTATGTGAATATCTTCAAATTCTACCTGTAGGTCCTATAATATTCCTTTGATTGCTAGGAACCTAAGAATGGTTGATTGAACTATTTCTTCATTTCCACAGTGTAAAAAAAGCCTAAATTTGTCTTTATAATTTGATTAAAAACTACTTTGCATTTACAGCTGGCAAAATATTGCACAAATACGATTAGCTGCCAATGCAGACATCTGGACATTAATACTCATTATATTGTATCGGGAATGGTAAGTAGCTCTGGAGAGAGGCTCAGGAGAGGAGAGTGTAACATGAACAAAGATTCCCTTTGGGGTACGCTCTAAGAATACTAATATTTGTTGCAACTTTAAGATGGTTATTTCAAGGCCTTATCTCAGGCTTCAATAGAGTTTACTGCTTGAAGGTGCCTAAAAATCATCTAGCAGTGTGTCCAACCTGTGGCCCCTGGTGGCCTCCTGCGCTCCGAGAGAGCTATGAATGTAACCCAACACGAAACCGTAAACTTACTGTATTTTTGGTTTTTTTTGGGGGGGGGTCTTTTCAACATGTTTAAAATAAGTTTATGTGTATTTTATGACTTGATTTTTTGTGATCTTTAGTTGTAACTCAATTGCGTATTCTTCTGTTGTGAACTTTATAGATTACAACAATGTCACAATATCAAATGTGACACACATGGTAGACAGAAGATTCTTAACTTCACATATGAATGAATAAGGGCTGTATGTGTCAGCTGTACCATAGGGGAAAATATTTTCAAGGGAAATAAAAGTTTGCATTATCCGGGCATGGTGGCACACGCCTTTAATCCCAGCATTCAGGAGGCAGAGGCAGGTGGATCTCTGTGAGTTCAAGGCCAGCAGCCTGGTCTACAGAGTGAGTTCCAGGCCAGCTGGGACTAAAGGGAGACCCTGTCTCAAAAAGACCAAAAAAAGTTTACATTAAAATTTTTATTAATTTTTATTTATTTGTGGGGGGGGGCACATTATGCCACAGTGCGTGTCTGGAGGTCAGAGAATAACTTGTGGGAATTGACTATCTCTTTCTACCATGTGGGTCCCAGGTTGTCAGGCTTGCTAGTAAGCATTCTTGCCTGCTGAGCCATTTCACAGGCCCAAGTGTACATTTATATTACTCTTTAATGACACCCTGAGAGCTGTTCATTCATCTGGTGTGTGTCTATTGAACAGCTTCCATGGCAGGCATAGTGCTGTCTACAAGGGACTGACTTTGGGGATGCTAATATTCCCATCATATTTAACCCTCCCAAAAATGCCGTAAGGCAGATGTTGCTATCCTTTATAAAGAAATTGAGGTTCAGCAGGAATTAGGCACAAGTCTATCAGAGTTTTTCATTGTTATATAACAAGTATCCACAAGATTAATAACTTGAAACACTACCCCTTGCTGGGAACAGTGGTTTATTCCTGTAGTCCTAGCTATATGGAAGACTGCGACAAGAGGATTACTTTTTGATATCTAGGTGCCCAAAATCCACCTAAGCAGTATAGTAAGACCCCATTTCCCAAACAACAACATTCATCTATCTCATAGTTTTTAATTTCAACTCAGAAGTTCAGGCATGGACTCACTGGGCTTGCTCATCAAGGTCTTATAAAGCTAAAATATGAAACGCAGCACATTCTTATTTGTATCTTCATTAAAAACAATGAAAATTTGGAAGAATGCTTGGCATTGTATGTATGAGATGTTTTAGGCTTAAAACAACAATAAAGGACAAGATTGTCTGATAAGATAAAAAGATGGAGCCAAGCTTGTAGTTCTCCAACTGAAGCTGGAGAAACAACTTTGAATAAAATTATGAGTGAGGCCTGGCTCAACAGCACAGTTCCGGGAGACACATGGAGGGCCTGGTGCCCTCGGAGTTCCAGCCCAGTCTTATAACTAAAATTAAGAGTGAGCCTGTTGGGGCTGGAGAGATGGCCTAGCGGTTAAGAGCGCCCACTGCTCTTGCAGAGGACCCGGGTTTGATCCCCAGCACCCACATGGCGGCTGAGAACTGTCTGTAACTCCAATTCCAGGGGAATCTGATACCCTCTTCTGACCTCCGAGGCATTGCACGACACGGGTGCACAGACCTACATGCAGACAGTACATTCATACACATAAAAATAAATTTAAAAAATATTTTAAAAAAAGATAGCTAAAAAATAAGAAAAAGAGTGAGCCTGTTTATTCGGGTATAACTGCAATGTTGGCATAGTAACACTTCATCTCATACCTGTAGTCTCTTGGTAGTCTGAGGCAGGTGGATCACTGTGAATATGAGGTTAGTTTAAGCTACAGAATGAGACTCTCAGCCAAGACTACAATTTCTTTTTTTTTCTTTTTTTCTTTTTGGTCTTTTTGAGACAGGGTCTCCCTGTAGCCCCAGCTGTCCTGGAACTCACTCTGTAGACCAGGCTGGCCTTGAACTCACAAAGATCCGCCTGTCTCTGCCTCCCAAGTGCTAGGATCAAAGGTGTGCGCCACCATGCCCAGCCTAAGACTACAATTTCATATGAGGCCTCGAGTCTTCTTGGCAGAATTCAGTACCTGTGGTTGTGTTACTGAGTCCCTCAGCTCCTAGAAGCCATCCACTGTTCCCTGCCATGTGGCCTTCTCCATGAAAATACTACATGTCCTAGCTATTTTTCTATTGCTGAGATAACACCATGACAGAAGCAATTTGGGAAAGAAGGCTTCATTGATCTTACTACTATGAAAAATGCTTAAGAAAGAGATTGAGCGTTTACACAGGAGAGAGATGAAAAGATTGTTTATTTTCTTATGCATGTGGTCCCAAAACTAGTGACAAAGGCTTCAAGATTTTTCTGGGTGCAGAACAGAAGCACAGATGAGGATTAAATAGGCATTTTTACATCATCTTTTTTTTTTCATGTGTATGAATGTACTGTCTGTATGTAGGTTTGTGCACCCGTGTCGTGCAATGCCAGAAGAGGGTGTCGGATTCCCCTGGAACTGGAGTTAAAGACGGTTCTCAGCCACCATGTGGGTGCTGGGGATCGAACCCGGGTCCTCTGCAAGAGCAGTGGGCGCTCTTAACGGCTAGGCCATCTCTCCAGCCCCAACATCATCATTTTATAATTGGCACCTGGGTCCTATTTTTTCATGAAGGAACACATTATCTCAAGAAAATTCCTTCCTGAGTTTACTCAGTAATCATAGCTTACAAAGTAGATATTCCAGAAACGGGCCAGGACATCTGCCACCTTTTGACCTATGGCTAGGCCAGGCTAATTGAGCTAAGAATTAGTCAAATGGTCATTGCAGTTTACAGAAACATATATCACTAACAGAGGTTTAAATATTTGTTACATTTGATCTACACTTTTCTTGGACAACGTGCCTTATTAAACCATTGTTGAATTTCCCATTTTCTTGGTTTCATATTTGTATCAAGAGTTAGACATGAATGGAAAGCGTCACAGAACTTCAAGGTATTACAGAACAACAAAACATCATTGAATAGTATAACATTACAGGGTTGCAGTCTACGATATCTAGTAAGAAGAATAAGAGGAAACTTCAAATGGCCTAAGCTTACAAGGACATTATATAAGAATACAATTAGTTATAAGAAAATAATGAAACTTCAAGCGGCCTAAGCTTATAAAGACTATATTAAAATGCAGTTAGTTATGAGAATATCACTTTTCCTTATCATTACACTTCCAGGTAATGTCCATCACTGAGGGAAGTCAGGGTAGGAACTCAGAGGAGTAATCTGGGGGCAGGAACTGAAGCAGAGACCATGGAGGAACACAGCTTACTGGCTTGGTCTCTTGCTTGGTCTCAGACTCATGCTCAGCTAGCTTTCTTATACATCTCTGGACCACCTGCCTAGAGATAGTACTGTCCATAGTGGGTTGGGTCCTCCCACATCAACCCAACCAGCAATCAAGACAATGTTCCACAGACACGCCCATAGGCCCATCTGACCTAGAAAATTCCCCACTTGAGATTAGCCCTTCCCAGGTGACTCTAGTTTGTGTCAAGTTGATAATAAAACCTAACTGGTACACCTTGCATTTCTTTTTTGTTGCTAACAGAAGAGCATATCTGCTGTTTCAACTTTCTGTCCCAGGCAATGTCTAGCTTCTCCCTTGAAGGGCTCATCTGATTGGGCCAGGCCACCCTGAAGGGATTATCTGATTGGGCCAGCCCGCCTAAAGTAATCTTTTTAGTTAACTCAAAGTCAACCTTAATTAACATGTAAAACCTCTTCACCTTACTATATTATATGACCTATTCACTTGAGCAAAATCCTTCTATGTTTACGAGTTCTGCCTACATTCAAGAGAAAGGCGTGTGCACCAAGAGGTAGGGGCTTAGGGCTCATTCCAGAATTCTAGCCTACCCCACAGACACCAATGCCCACATTTTTTTTTTTTTTTTGGTCTTTTCGAGGCAGGGTCTCCCTTGAGTCCCAGCTGGCCTGGAGCTCACTGTGTAGACCAGGCTGGCCTTGAACTCACAGGAATCCACCTGCCTCTGCCTCCCAACTGCTGGGATTAAAGGTGTATTATTAAACAATGCACTTCTTCACTTCAAAGTTACAGACATTGGTTCTTAGCCTAGGCAGACAAATGATCATAGAAATACACTATGCACAAAGGTCAAAGAATAGGAGAGAAAAAATGACCTGTGATGTAGATGACAGGGTTGTGAAGAAGACAATGGGGCCTCTGAGAAATGAGGTTCCACTGGATGATGGGAAAGAACCCTGCCTTTTCAGAGGTATGCGTGAACCCTTCTCTCAGATGGTTCAGGAGAAGAAAATTAACAGTATGAAAAAGTAAGCAATGTACTAAGATGACATGGAAGGGGACAATCACAGGGTCCAGGCACAGGGCAAGAAACGTTGCAATTCATGAATAAAACCATGAGTCATCACATCAGAAAACATGACCAGAAATCTGAGGCAAGAGGACAAAGGTTCTAAGGGACCGTGAGCCTGGGAACATATGCCAAGAAATCGAGGGATGGCTTCATTGTCCTAAGCCATTGTACACATGAAAATTCCTGCGAGTATTTCATTGGCTTGAGAAGAGAGGGAAGGCAAGATACTCATGCCATGTATAATTTAAACAAACATAAAACAATCAAAATTAGCTAGCAGAGGGCTGGAGAGATGGCCTAGCGGTTAAGAGCACCGACTGCTCTTGCAGAGGACCCAGGTTCGATCCCCAGCACCCACATGGCAGCTGAGAACTGTCTGTAACTCCAGTTCCAGGAGAACTCCAGTTCCAGGGGAATCTGAGACCCTCTTCTGACCTATTGCACGACACGGGTGCACAGACCTACATGCAGACAGTACATTCATACACATGAATAAAATAGGTAAAATTAAAAAAAAAAAACTAGCTAGTAGAATAGATTTTCACAGATTTCTTTATTGGGTTAGGAAGTAGTTGTTTTCACTGAAATCTATTCTTTTTTTGGGGGGGTGACCTTGAGTTAAAATACATTATTATTCTCCTTTAATCTCTGTAATTAAGAGATTGGACTCACGTTTTCTTCAGCTGTTAATGACAGTCAGTGGCATTCCCATGACTTCTGTGCTCTGTTTTCTCATAACTTGAAGCACAAAAGAGTATTTTTCATAAGAGCATTGGGGGTTGGAACAGGATTTCATAAGAAGGATCACTGTGGAAAAACAAATTTTCAAAAGAAGACAGGCCTTACTTTCTGTTCCGTTTTCTTTCCTCGTCTTCAGATTCCAGCAAATAAACTGAACAAACACAACTGACAGCTCTGCTCCACCAATGTTTGGATGTATTTCAAGATTGCCTGTAAGTGGACAATCTATTTAATTGAAGAAAATATAAAGACAATAATCAACCATGTGTTTCTCAACTTATCACAGTTGCCGAACTCATTATCCAGAAGCATCATTTAGCCAGGACCCAGAGCCCTGGAGAGATTTAAGGGCCTGCAGGGCATGCGGCACATGCCTTTAATCCCAGCCTGGCAGAGGCAGGGCCAAGCAGTAAGTTTCCCTGTTTTTCAACTCTGCTCCCTGCAAGTGGATGTCTTGCTGAGTAGCTGGCCAGATAGTCCCATTCTGTCTGCCATGATCCCCTACTCCAATTGGAATGACAAGCTGCGGTTCTAAAATGAAAGTGAGGATGTATAGAAATTATCCTATTTTTCTTGGGGCTGGAGAGATGGCTTAGCGGTTAAGAGCGCCGACTGCTCTTGCAGAGGACCCGGGTTCTATCCCCAGCACCCACATGGCAGCTGAGAACCGTCTGTAACTCCAATTCCAGGAGAACTCCAGTTCCAGGGGAATCCAACACTTTCTTCTGACCTCAGTGGCATTGCATGACACAGGTGCACAAACCTACATGCAGGCAGTACACTGATACACATAAAAAATAAATAAAATTTAAAAAAAGAATATAATGTATGCCAGGCATAGTGCTGCTCACCTTTAATCCAGGCATTCAGGAGGCAGAGGCAGGTGGAGCTCTGTGAGTTCAAGGCCAGACTAGTCTACATAGCAAGCTCCAGGCCAGCTGGGACTAAAGGGAGACCCTGTCTCAAAAAGACCAAAAACAAACAAACAAACAAACAAACAACAAATATATAAATATAGCCCTTTCAATGCAAAGCTTTGGGTTAAAGTGGAGGTAAAAATACACAATGCTATCAGTCCAGGTCAGATCCTGGTTCCGGCATGCCCTGCTGAGACCTCAGGCCCTGTAACATCGCTAAACCTCAGTTGTCTCATCCATACAGTGAGAACAGTATTATCTAGATCTCTAATCCTATACTAGCAACTCTGAAATCTAAAGTTTTCTTGGAGAAACAGATTGTTTTATTCATTTTTAAATTTTTATTTATTATCAATTTATATGTATGATATATGTGTGTGCGTACACATGCCACAGTGTGCATGGAGAAGTCAGAGGACAGGTTTCTGCAGTGGGTTCTCTCTGTCTTCCTTTGTGTGGGATCCAGGGATCAAACTCAGGAGCCCAGGCGTGTGCAGCAAGCACTTTTGTCTGTTGAGCCATCTTACCTATCCCAGATTTTTTTTTTCAATATTGAAGAAATTCATTTGAAGGCAAAACCTAACCTGAGTTCTTGCAAGATTTTATGGAGTTTTTATTTATCTCAGCATGAACTGCCTATGTGTTAGCTGTAGGCGAGCTAATTTGTGGGATGATGGATGCTCCTCCAGACTTTGCTGGGGGATATGTCACAAAAAACTAGTATATGTATAGGTTTTTCTCTGCACAGGATGCACAGTTCTGACTTCTGAAGCAAATGAGAATCAAGGTGAACTCAAGATAGGGAACTGGGCACTTGTGCCTCTGGGGCGGTTGAAAGTATTACTGAAGGGGACATATATGAATGCTTTTAACAATGCCTGGTATTTTGTAAATGCTTGGGAAAGCAAACTACCACTTATTATTTTAAAACACCACGTCTGAGAAGTGGTAGCAGGTGTCTGTCACCCCAGCACGAGGGAGAGCAGAGGCAGAAGGATCAAGGTTTCTGGAGCATCCTTGGCAACATAGTGAATTAGAGGCCAGCCTGGGCTACACGAGACCCTATCTCAAAAGATACATAAATAAAAACTAAAAATACCAAAACAACAAGCCTCTGTAGAAAACATCCTTGGAAAGACTGAGAGAAAGATGCAGGCATGTATGGCAGAATGAATGAACTGGGGGATGGGGAGGGGCAGGGAGAGGGGAATTTATCCAAATTGGACTGAAAAATGATGTATGAAATACCCAAAATGTCAATTAAAAAGAACATAAAAAATTAATAAAAATAAATGAAAACTAAAGATACTAGAATACTTTGAAGTTATGGATATGCCAATTACCCTGATATGATCATTATGGATTGTATACATGTAACAACAGCACATTGAACTCCATAAACATGCACAATTACTATATGCCAGTTAAAAATAAGAAATCAAGCCTGGAGAGATAGCTCAGTAGGTAAAATGCATGTCATTCAAGTATGAGGACCTGAGTTCAATCCCCAGCGACCACAGAAGAAGCTGGGTGTGGTGGCATGGGCTTACAATCTGAACACTGGGGAGGAGGCAGACATAGGAAGAGTCCTGGGACAGTCTGGCCAGCTAACCTTGCCTAATCTGAGATTCAGGTCCCAGCGAGAGAGGCTATCTGGAAAAAGAAGAATAGCTCCTGAGGAACAATACTCAAGGTTCACAGAGAGAGAGAGAGAGAGAGAGAGGATAAAAATAAGATATCTTTTAAAGTACCTAAATAAAAAGTGATTCTCCAGAAGGAATGCATGAGGCTCTCAGGGGATGGGAAGGAAGAAGCTGGGAAAGGCTACCTTCAGGACATGATGTAGCCACTGCACTCGTGAACTCACTACAGCTATGGTCACCTGCAAAAGATCACGCCAGTAAGATCAGTCAACATTCCTGCAAGCAGCACTGATTAGACTTAGTGGGTTACAAAAAAAAAGGAGAAGAAAGGGCCGGCATACACTGAGGTGGCTCGGCGAGGGGGGGCTGGGGCTGGAGAGAACCAAAATGCATAGTTTACATGTATGAAACAGTCAAAAAAATAAATAAAAGATTCTATTTTTTAAAAAGCCAGGTGTGGTGGTGTACACCTTTAGTCTCAACACTCAGGGAGACAGGCAGATCTCTGTGAGTTTGAGGCCAGCCAGATCTATATAGAGAGTTCCAGGCCAGCTAAGACTACAGTGAAAACTTGTCAAAAAAAAAAAAATTAATTCCCATTTTGCATTTTCCCCAGCCCCCAACAACAACCAGGACAGGGAAGGAAAGGTCCAAGGAAGGACACACTCCCTCCAAAGCCAGTGCATGACAGAGCCTGGGAGACTTCAGTCCTAGTTCACGCTGCCTGTGGTGTGAATCACTTCATCTTACTTCCTTCTTGTGAGAAACAGGCCAACAATTCCTGGGGCCTGGCACATAGCTAATGTCCAGAATCAATGGAGACAGATGCTTGTATACAACATGTATGCTGAATGACAAAAGAAACTAAGCTCACAACCAAATGCAGTTCTACCTGACCCTAAATTAACCACAGGTCCCTGCAGAAGGCCAAAGCCCTAGCTTTCCTGCAAAACTCGGGCTGAGAAGCCAAGCACAAGGGTCTTTGTCCCCGGAGAGTTATAAGCCCACAGTAGCTAGAGCAGAGCCCAAGTTCTTTCTCTTCCAATAAGGTGGCCTCTCTGTGCCTTCTTTGGGGACCTCTGATGCATAGGACAGGCATGCAGGTCAGGTTGGGAGACTATAAAGTGCTGAACAGATGCATAAAAGTCAACAAAGCTCATTCACACCCTGAATCTAGTTTTTGACTGGATAAACAAGTCCCTGTTTGACTCTAACCTCTATAAAAGGAATAATTTAAAGTGTACCCAGGAGGAGAAGGGGTTGTTTTCTGCTATTTAAAGTGAATCCTTTCATAAAGGAGACCTTTCACCCAAATTATCACCTTGTCCTCACATGCCCTAATCAGCACTGAGACAAGAGTAAACACCATTCATTACAGAGGCTGGCCTTACACTTACCCCCAGGTCTGCCTGGCTTCTACAGTTGGAGACTTTGACCTACATAACCACCTTTTCTTCAGACTTGAGAATGCCTGGTGAGCGACATCCAATCCCCCAGGGGTCCTGATCACCATTGCTTTGGCCCTTCTTGCCCTTGAATGTGAGGCTCCCCTTGTCTTATGGGTCTCCAGAGAAACAGAATCAGTATAGCAAGTAGGTAAGGGGGATTTATGACAGGATTGGTGCATACGATCCCATAGGTTGGAAGTGGCCATGGTCTGCAAGCCACCTGGGAACTGGAGAGCCAGAGAAGCCAACAGTATATCCATGGCTCAGCTGAGGAGCCAGATATCTCCTCAGCATAGGGTTTAAAATCTCGCACTCAGAGGCCCTGTAGGGCTCTGTGCAGGCCCCAAAGCTCAAGGGCTAAAGGAGCTGGAGTTGAAAGTCCAAGGGCAGCAGCAGGAGGGAAGAGACAGGTTTGAGAACTGGCTGTTGATAGGATGACGCCCCACATTGAGCTGAGGCTAGCCTTCGGCATGAGCTGTCAGATCCACTGCCAGGCTCCTGTAGGAACACTTCCCGGACATACAGGAAGTGTGCATCGCCAGTAGTCTCGGTATCTCTCCACCCAGCCAAATTAACTATGTCTCTTCTTCCTGCTTCTTGGGTGCCTCAGCTGCTCCAGCCTTCATTCTAGGTGAGTCAGAGCATCCTCTAGAACAGTCTTCTCAGTGCACGCCCTCCGTCCAGACAAGAAGAGGTACCCAGAACCATCTTCTGAATGACAACTCTCAAGCAACTTCCTCCTTCCTACAGAGCAGGCAGGCCAGCTACATGGTCAAGCACCAGCAAAGTTCCTAGGGCAGTAGAGGGGACAGAGAACGATCACTAGACGGAGAAGAGGGAACAATTTGGAAATAATCTGAAGTTGGGCATGGTGGTGCATGTCATAATCCCAGTACTCAGGATCCAGAACCAGGTGGATCTCTGTGAGTTCCAGGCCAGCCTGGTCTGCATAGTGAGTTCCAGACCAGCTGGGACTACAGGGAGACCCTGTCTCAAAAAGACCCCCCCCCAAAAAAAACCCTCTCATGATGCAGTTCACTTGGTAGAGCTTAGCATGAATGAGGCCCTGGGTTTGCCAGCTCCCCCTCCCAACACCAAATAAATAAAGTAGGCATGGTAGTGTCCATCTGTAATCCCAACACTCAGGAGGTAGAGGCAGGAAGATCCGAAGGTAAGTCATCCTCAGCTGCACAGCAAGTTGGAGGCCAGCCTGGGACACATGAGACCCTGTCTTGAAACAATAATAACAAAACACTTGATCCATAACAGACATTCAAATACTGTTACATTCCTTGAGGAAAACTCTAGAAAATGAGCCTTTATGGTCAATGTGATTATTTTTGGCCATACCATTTTCTGCAATTAAGCATATGCTTTTTATTGAATATTTGCAAACTTCATGCAATATAATTTGTTTTTTTATCTCAATATTTTTATTTGATTTTTAACAATAAGTAATAAGTAGTGAATACAAGCATCCTTCATGTAAAACCTATTTGCAAGCAGCTATGCCCAAACCCACACAGCCAAGGCTCCCACCATCCAGCTGGAGGGGCTTGTATGTACAATCATGTTGATCAAATAAGTGTCCAGTCTGTATTGCTGTAGTTTCACCATTCACCCCAATCGCAGCCCTTACATTCTACCATGCCCCCTCTTCCACAGATTGTTCCCTAGGCTTAGAAAAGGGGCACAAGTGGATGAGAAGCAAAACAGTCTACTTTCTCTGGAGATGTCGTTTTGGACTCTGATCAGTTCAGGCTGTTTCCTTTCATGGGTTGGCAGTTTGTCTAGGAATAACCTTTCAATCCTACTAATAAAGCACAAATAATTAGATATACATGCATTTAAACAGTACTAATTATTATGGTAGGTTATGTTGGTATAGACACAGATGTTTGGATGGTATGCTAATCCACGAACTATAGTTTTTCTGTAAAAGATGACAAGGTCTTACTGTGGCTTATAACATCTCCTAACCACTAGAGGATGTAAGCTTGTGGCATCAGCCGTGAATTATTCCTCCATAGAGAGAGCTACTAGCTCAGACATATGGCTGCCATTGCTGCAAAGTATTTCCAGGCAGGTGAGGTATACATGCAATATAATTTGATCCTTTATCTGCACTCTCCCTTTTTTAAAAAAATATTTTTTATTTATTATTTATTTATTTTTATGTGTATGAGTGCACTGTCTGCATGCAGGTGTGTGCACCCATGTCGTGCAATGCCACGGAGGTCAGAAGAGGGTGTCGGATTCCCCTGGAACTGGAGTTCTCCTGGAATTGGAGTTACAGATGGTTCTCAGCCGCCATGTGGGTGCTGGGGCTCGAACCCGGGTCCTCTGCAAGAGCAGTCGGTGCTCTTAACCGCTAGCCTATCTCTCCAGCCCCATGCACTCTCCCTTTCTAACCCTCACCAAATTTCTGTAGTCTAATATATATGTATGTACACATATGTGTATTATGTATATATGTAATATCAAGGCCTCTAGAGTCAGGTTTGTATCCCAAAATGCCCTTCAGCATAGGCCCGTCCGCTGGAGCCTGCTCAGTCTACTAAGAATCTCACCCTTAAACAGGAGTGAATCTCCCCTCCCCAGCAGCCATCAGTCTCCAAGAGTTTGTCAGATAGGGTTGGGGTTTCTCACCCAGTTCTGCAAGTCTGTAGTGGGATTTTGTCTCCTTGAGCTTCTGTGGGACTTGGCCGTGCCGCTACCATTGCCGTGAATTCACATGAGTAACTGACCAGCCGTCTGGAAAACTGTTTCCTTGTGGTTGTCCACTTCCTTTGGCTCTTACAATCCATCCCCCCCCCCCCACACACACACCTCTCTTTGACAATGATCCCTGAGCCTTGGGAGGCAGAAGTTGGACATAGATGTCCTGTTCAGGGCTAAGCAGTCTGCAGCCTCTTGTTTTCTACACGTGGGCCAGTGGTGGCTCTCTGAGTTAATCACCTTCTGTATAAGGGTGAGATGCATTAATCAAAGCAGGTCTGGGAAAGCTCATTAAACACATTCTTAATCCCATCATTGTTTTTTCTTTCCTCCTGTATTAAAATTATTTTTATCTTATATGTTTGAGTGTATGGCCTGCATGTGTGTAAGTGCACTCATCTCGCAATGCTAGCGGAGGTCAGAAGAGGGCGTCAGATCCCCTGGAATTGGAGTTACAGACAGTTGTTAGCTGCCATGTGAGTGCTGGGAATCAAATCCAGGTCCTTTGCAAGAGCAGCCAGTGCTCTTAACCGCTGAGCCATCTTTCCATCCCTCTTTCCTCCTTTTTCCGAAGTGCTGTACATTGAACATGCTAGTCCTTGTACATAATAGGCAAGCCGTCTACCACTGAGCTACACATTCTCAGTCCTTAAATCCTGCCTTTTGATTTTTTTTTTTTACTCTATACAACATTACAACCAAATTACAAATTAAAAACAAAACTCTATTAGATTCAAATGGCTTGTAAATGCATTTGTGTTTAGAATAACATGATTGCCTGTGCTAGTCTAAGGAGATTTGGCCAGGGCTGTAGGTGTGACTTTGCAAATAAATATGTTTGTAACTCCTTATGTCCCAAGACTATTGGTTAATTAAATTGTATTCCTTTCTGGGTTTGCCAGATCAATATAACCCTCTCCTACCACCACTGAGTGCTCCCACCATTCAGCCACTCAGAACAGGGACATCTGAGCAGGCTGAGAGGTCATTTCAGACCTACTCTCACAGCTGCGTTATAGCCGCGTTGCATCGTGGGCAAACTTAAAAATCACTGGCGTAGTTAGTATTGACATGTCACCTTGCTACCGCTGAGCATGTGGCCCAACTCTGCTAATGTGCTAAGACTCCCGGCCGGCATCCGGCACCCTTATCTCTCAGCCCTGGCTTTGTGATGAGGTTCCCTGCTGCACTGTCAGACTTCAATGCTCGGCCTCTCGTTAAATGAGGCTTATGCGAAGGATCACAGCCCCAGACGCCAGGGTGAGCCAGTGTCTTGCAAAATCTTTTCTTTTTTTATGGCTTTCTCTGATGGAATATTGTATTGTTCCACATTTTAGCTTCGGTTTTGTAATCACTGATTATATAATGAATTCCAGTTCTGGGGCTAGGAAGTTGGCCTGCACTGTTAGAGACAAAGGGGAGGATCCCGCTGCTTCAGCCCCCTAAGCTTCAGACATCGGCACCGGCCTGGCTGATTTTGTGAAAGATCAGTCTAACATTTTGCTGCAGTTTGTCGGGAAGGGGGAGGAGGAGGCTCGGCATAAAGCCACCTTCGCTTTTGCACGAAGACGATCAGATTCTGGAATGATTCGAAATTTTCGACTGTGCAAAGCTAATGGTGGCCACTGCACTCATTTATTTTATTTTTTATTTTTTATTTTTTTGGTCTTTTCGAGACAGGGCCTCCCTGTAGCCCCAGCTGTCCTGGAACTCACTCTGTAGACCAGGCTGGGCTTGAACTCACAAAGATCCGCCTGCCTCTGCCTCCCAAGTGCTAGGATTAAAGGCGTGCGCCACCACACCCGGCTTAATTTATTTTTTAAACCACATTTAAATTTATCTATGAGGTGGGGCCGGGCAGGGGCGCCACCGTGTCTGTATGGAGGTCAGAGGAGTTGAGGTCCTCCGGCTTGGTGGCAGGTGCTTTTATCCCTCCAGCCATCTCCAGCCCATCACACTAATATCTAAGTGCTTAAAAGTCTATGTATGACCTTTATCTCAAGAGTAAAATTGCAGCCAGGTGCAGTGACATGTGTCTGTCAGGAGGCTGAGGGAGGCTGATCTCGAATCCTAGGCTAGTTTGGGCTGCATATTCAAAGCTAACCTGAGTTGGAGATGTAGCTTATTGGTAAAATGCACACCCCAGTACCATCGCCATCATTACCACTAGTCTCTCTCTCTCTCTCTCTCTCTCTCTCTCTCTCTCTCTCTCTCTCTCTCTCCCCTGACACACACAAGATTAAGGTTACCATATAAAATACAAGACTTCCAATTATAAGCAAATTGCAGATAAACAATTGTGCAGGCATATTTATGCTACAGAATTATTTGTTGTTTGTTGGAAATTCGAATTTAAGTGGACACCCTGGTTTATACTTGTTGATGAGACGCTCTTACATGAGGGGCATCCTACCCTCTGGGTCTGTCCTGCTGGGACTCCAACAAAGAACCCTGGACAAAGCTGGGACATAGGTATCAACCACTTGATCACATTTGGCTTTTTGTTCTTGTGTGTGAGGTAGGGTGTAGAAGAAGAAAAGCTGTGTATGTGTGTCATATATGCATATATGTGCACAGATGCACATGAGACAGAAGTCAGAGGAAGGCTACTTCTCTTCTCTGTCACTCTCTACTTTATTCCTTTGAGGCAGGATCTCTCCCACAACTTAGACCCCATGCTTTTAGTCTATGTTGGCCATCAGCAAACCCCAGTGATCCTCTTATCTCCCACTGCACAGAGTTTATAGGACCTTGCTTGTTATGTGAGGGCTGGGATTTGAACTCAGATTCTCATGGCTGTGAAGTAAGTGAAATTTGTTGGTTGGTTGGTTTGGTTTGGATTTTTTTTTCTCAAAATATTTTATTTTTGAAAATTTGTTACTAATAATTCAAGCTTATCATTTAAATCACCACAAGCAAATTATGAACAGCTGTCATGTCAAAAAACATAGCAAACCTCCCCTAGGTGCAGGTACTGATGCACATGCAAATTTGACTGATACCTCTGAGTTTAACAAGGAGTTCTAGTATGGCACTTATCCTATTCTAATCATTTATCCATTTGTCTACCTTCACATTAGACTGTGGGTGGTTTTTTGTTTGTTTTTGTTTTGTTTTGTTTTTTTAAGAGAGAGGCTCTCACTATGTACCCCTGGCTAGCCTAGAATTTGCTATGTACATCAGGTTAGTATCAGGTTAGTCTTCAACTTGCAGTGTTCAGCTTGCCTCTGCCTCCTGATTGCTGGGATTTTAGGTGTGAGCCACCACACCCCACTATAGGAACCCCTCTTAACCACTGAGCTATGTTTCCTGACTCCGTTTTTTGTTCTTATCTAACTCCAAGTGCCAGAGGTATTCATGATGTTTATAAATAAACGAAAACCTTTCATTTGGACAGCTGATATGAAACTTCAGTGAGACAAGACTGGTGGTAGGGAAGGGCAGTCTGAGATCTAGTGCTTTGCCCCAGGCCAGGGGCCACAGCAGGCACTGTCTCTGGAATCTCCAATTCACTGCTGAAAAATTGAAAGTGTTGGATTAAGTGACCTCTAAGGACCCTTTCAAAGCTAAAAGTTTTATGATTCTACATTAAAAATGTCAGAAACTTTCAAAACATGTTATGAAACATCACAATGTTAGATGAAAAAATGTGAACATTGAAGAGTTTTTAAATTTATGCTGAAAAATTTTCAGCAAGTTCCTTCTCATTTGATAAGAGTACAGATCTTGACATCCTTGGGACTCCTGTTGTTATAGTAAAGATTTTGTGCAAACTTGTCACTTAATTAGTACCCAGGTATAAGACTTGCCTGTCAGAATATTCTAATAGAATGTTCGGTTTGTCTCTTATTCCTGATCAACTTTTGCAATATCCAATATTCTAAATTGAAGCAGTAACACAGACCAAGTTACAAGCAGCAAGATGAAAATGATCTTAGGTAAGGAAAGGTACTCAGTAGAAAACATTTTTTTGCTTTGTGTGTGTGTGTGTGTGTGTGTGTGTGTGTGTGTGTGTGTGTGTGTCTAGGGATTGAACTCAGGGCCTTGAATGTATGAGGCAAATGCCCTACACTGAGCTTCATCCTTACCCATCTTTTTTGTTGTTTTTTTGTGTTTTCGTGTTTTTGAGACAAGGTCTCCTTGGCCAATTAGCCTGGAACTCACTGTGTAGACCAGGCTGACCTCAGTCTCA
The DNA here is from genome assembly GCA_009823505.1 of Rhizomys pruinosus. Taxonomy (NCBI): domain Eukaryota; kingdom Metazoa; phylum Chordata; class Mammalia; order Rodentia; family Spalacidae; genus Rhizomys; species Rhizomys pruinosus. The sequence goes on along the minus strand of VZQC01000897.1, from coordinate 275,319 downwards.
GAGATCCGCCTGCCTCTGCCTTCCCAGTGCTGGGATCAAAGGCTTGCACTACTACATCTCCTCCCAGCAAGAACTCAACTAAGTTGCTCAGGCTGGCCTTGAGCTTGCTGTTGTCCAGCTAAGCATTGAATTTTTATTTTATCTTTATTTTATTTCATTTCATTTTATTTTATTTTATGTGTATGACTGTTTTGCCTACATATAGGTGAACGCACCATGTATGTGCAAAGGGGTGGTATCAGGTCCCCTGGAACTAGAGTTATGGATGGTTGTTAGGGATGGTTGTTAGCCACCATGTAGGTACTGGGAACTGAACCCAGGTCCCTTGCAAAAGTGCTTTTAACCACATCTTTCTAGGCCCAAGCTTTGAATTTTTTATCCTCCTGCCTCAACTTGGCAGTACCTGGGATTATATGCCTATGCCACCAGGACCCTTTCAAAGAACCCTTAATCCAGTTTCAAAGTACATGGTGCCAGGCGTGGTGGCGCATGCCTTTAATCCTAGCACTTGGGAGGCAGAGGCAGGTGGATCTTTGTGAGTTCAAGGCCAGCCTGGTCTACAGAGTGAGTTCCAGGACAGCTGGGGCTACAGGGAGGGCCTGTCTCGAAAAGACCAAAATAACAACAACAACAACAGCAACAACAATGTACATGGTAAGGCTTTGTAGGTAAGTAGAGGACACAGTCTTTCTAAAAGATTTCAACATAAGATGATGGGTTCTTCCCTTTTGCCTCCAGCATCTCTCTGGCTGTACTTATAGTTTGTGTTTTCCATATCTCCACATTTCATTTATTTTTTGCTTTTGGAGGGAGGGTATGTGTGGGGCTCAGAATCCCAGGTTGACCTTGAACTCACTATGTAGTTGAGGCTGGGCTTGAATTTCTGATCCTTCTGCCTCTACCTCCCAAGTGCCAGGATTACAGACATGCACAATACCATCCACAGCTCTGCACATTTCGTTTCTATCCTGGGTTTCAAGGAGCTGAACTTCAAACTTCCAACACCCTGCTATGCAAGCAACCCAAATGAAACTCGTTGGCACACACACACACACACACACACACACACACGCATGTACGCGCTTGCGCGCATGTGCACTCAGGAACATAAAACACATAGTACTTGGGAAGAGGAAGTGGATCCATCAGGGGTGTAAAGGGAACAAAGAGAGTAATGAGGGGTGAATATGATCAAAATACATTGCATACATGTATGCATGTCAGCTGGAACCCATTATTATGTATATTTTCTGTTTAAGTATAATTATGTACTAATAAGAATATTTAGAAAAATCTGAGTATGGTAGTACATGCCTTTAATCCCAGCAGAGGCAGGTAGCTCTCTCTGTGAGATTGAGGCCAGCCTGGTCTACACAGCAAGTTGCAGGCCAGCTGGGCCTACAGGGAGACCTTATCTCAAAAAGACAATAACAATAATGATTATTATTATTTGTCTGTAGCACCTGTGCTACTGCATTACCCAAAGGGTTGGGTGAGGAGCTGAGGATTTAAAGGAAGACAAGACAGTGGGTCATTCGTGCTGAGAGAATGCTGTTTATTGAAGAGTCAGGGGAGCCTTATATACAGGCTTACGGCATAAGTGAAAAAACCAGGGTCAGAAGTTCACACTCCCAGGCACAGGCAGTTCTCTGGCATGGGTGGAAAACAGGAACTTGTGGTCAGGCCTTCTTGGAAGGCGGGTAACAAGATGTTCCAGCAAGATAAGGGCTTGGTCAACAAGCTGGTCAGCAGATCCCTTGAGGGCCAGGACCCAACAGATCCCCCTTCTTTATATATAAATGAGTATCTGTCTTAGGTTGCCCAGGACGTTGACATCTATCTTACCCGACATCGAATAGCCTACCCAGGCCCCACAGACCTTCTGTCTTAGGTTGATAGACATCCCCCAGGTCTTACTCATCATTGATCACTCACTTGTACTGCATTTTCAACCATACCTGAGCAGTGGGGTTTTCTGCTACCAAAGAAAGCATGAAAGTGGTGCTGGGCTTGTTGTCGCCCCATACAGCAAAGGCAGACCAAGGCTAGGGTAGCATTACCCAGGGTTATCAGGCCTAGGGCCAGTGTCCCGCTCCATTCCTTAATTAATAGACCTGCCAATTGCAGACCTTGTAAGAGTGCATCCCTCGCCAATGGAGGCAGCCTGGTCTCATTGATCTTGATAATTTCATTGGTCAATTGGTAAAATTAGAATTCCAAGGTCCAAGAAGGTGGCTGTTTAATTTTTGAACTTCTAGGGAAGCATTGTGCACCTTGGCAGGGGTGACGCAGATGTGTGAAAAAAGGCATGCAAAACACCACGTGGGCCTCCCATAACAAATCTATTTGTTCCTGTAAAAGGGTGGTTTGTTGATTGAGATTTGAGATGCCCAATTGGATCAAGGAATTAATATTATTCTGTGTGCTGAGGGCAGCAGCAACTTCCCCCAACAGCTTATCCACTGTGCTTGCAGTAGCAGCTGAGTGGGATAGGGCAATGCCAGAGGCCGTAGCAGCAGCGGCGGCAGCTGCAATGGCTGAGAGAACAGCTACAGTAATGCCAAAGTCTCTTTTTGACCAGTGAGAACAAGGTGATTTTCTCCTGTGTGGCAGACCCGGCATGGGAACTATACCCGGAATGCGTACCAACAATGCTGATTCCTCATTATTCCAACAGCTTCTCAAGCGGCATATCTGGTGGGAACAATTAAGAACCTCTCCTGAGAGAGGGGCATTAACCACATACAGCAGACTCAATAATTTTATTTTTGCTACATGGGGTGTAGTGAAAGTGTAAAGAGTCCTCAGAAGTTGAAGAGGCATTCCAAGGGATAGTCTGATTAAAACAAACCATATCACTAATCATTAAGGAAATGCAAATCAAAACCACTTTAAGATATCATCTTACTCCAGTAAGACTGGCTAGGATCAGGAAAACAAATGATACCAAGTGCTGGAGAGGTTGTGGGGAAAGGGGAACACTCATCCACTGCTGGTGGGAATGTAAACTCGTACAGCCACTATGGAAAGCAGTGTGGAGAACCCTTGGAAGACTTGGAATGAACTTGCCACCCGACCCAGCCATACCACTCCTGGGCATGTACCCTCAAGACTTACGCCACCACAGAGATACATGCACGGCCATGTTTATTGCAGCTCTCTTCACAGTAGCAAAGAGCTGGAACCAACCTAAATGCCCCTCAACTGACGAGTGGATAGAGAAAATGTGGTACATCTACACAATGGAGTTCTATGCAGCAGTAAAGAAAGACGACATCATGAGCTTTGCAGGAAAATGGCTGGAGCTAGAGGACATCATGCTGAGTGAAGTAACACAGTCCCAGAAAAACAAATGACGAATGGTATCCCTCATCTGTGGATGCTAGTGCCAATTACCCAGTTGTAAGTATTTCTTGTGTAGGGCCCCCTGAGCTTCTGTACAAAGCAGTTGGACATAATGCATTTTGGAAACAACAACAACAACAGAAAATACTGCATCAAAAAAAAAAAAAACAACAAAAAAAAACATATCACATGCTACCAAGGGGACAGCATCTAGGCAGGCATATGTAGCTGAATGGTCCAGGCCAACATCTGGGCCCAGGGTGGGGCGGTGGCACAGCCCCAATAATATTGGAGTCTCAATTAATGGGGCCCCAAATATTGCAGAGGCCAACAACAGAAGCATTGGTAGCATTGGGAGAAAAATCTGCGATAGACAAATTGCTAAGAATTATACAATTACCTAGAAAAGATGAGGTTTGATGAATGGAGGATTCATTTAAGACCTTAGTAAAACATAGGGTATCTCTCAAGTGAAAGACTGTTGTTAGATTGGCCTCCTCAAGATCCTCCAAAATGGCAGCCTTTCCTAGGCTATGGTTGGTACTAACTAAGGCAGGCCATACCGGACTGTTGGGTCCCCACCGGCATCACCAAAGATTTTCCCCACCAACTGCATTAATCGGGAAACAAAATCAGCAAAGGGCTCAGAGGGTCCTTGAAGGACCTTAGATAATTGATCTCCCTTGGCCTTATTAGGCAAGGCTTTCCAGGCCCTAGTAGCCACTACCCCAATCTGAGTATAAACTGCAGGATCCTATAAGATTTGGGCAGCCAGGGCAGCATATTGTCCAGAGCCAGTCAGCACATCTAAATTACAAGCAGGAAAACCTGCCGCAGCATTGCAATGCACTGTTTGTTGACATTGTTCCTGAAACTCTCCCCTCCAAAGGAGGTAGTCTCCTCCCGAAAGGACCAGACAGAGCTGGAGCCAGTCACTCGGGGTACAGTTTAAAGCAGAAAATGACTCAAAAATGGCAAGAGTGAAAGGAGCATGTGGCCCGTAGGCAGCAACCGCCTCCTTTAATTGTTTAATGTCCTTGAAACTAAGGGCATTATGGTCCCTACACCTCTGGCCTTGAGGAAGGCAACTCCACCCTTTTTGTCCTCTGGCAGTGCAGATGGAAGATGTGGAGAACTAGCATAGTTAGGATTGTGGGTAGGAGGATGCTACTCAAGGGAACATTTCTTAAATTTCTTTTTCAAATTTTCAATGTCTTTAGTTAATTGCCATTCCTCATCCTCATCACACTCATCCTCAGAGGAGGAGGGATCGGGAGAAGAGGCATCAGAAGCCTGGAGCGATTTCAGCGATTCCTGTTCCTGTGCCTCTTCAAAAATTATTTTTGCCTCAGTCAGCTGTTCCTTAACTTTAGCATCTGTACTGAGTAAGGCGTCTTTGACGAGGCGCCATAATGAAAAGGTAGCGATAGGGATACTATCAGGTCCCTCTTTCTTTAATTCCCTTTGTAAGTCTCCCTTGACCTGTCCCCAGTTGGGAATATTAAGGCCACCAGATACAGGGAACCAGGGACTAGTTTTTTGTAAGGTTTTTATGAAATCTTTAGCTGTCTTATGTTTAATTCCTGTGCCTTGTTTCTTTAAGAGTTCAACCAGTTGCTCCAGCAAAAGAGAATGAGAACTAGTGGCACCCATTTTCAATATGACTGCTTCTTACCTTATCCGAAGTGCTGGCCAGCCTTCTCGGGGCGATCCTTCAGCAGTCTTCCCTTCTTTCTCAATCTCGGTGGGACCTCCACTTGTAGCGCCTGCACTACTACATTACCCAAAGGGTCGGGCAAGGGGCTGAGGATTTAAAGGGAGACAAGACAGTGGTGAGAGAATGCCGAATGCCGTTTATTGAAGAGACAGAGGAGCCTTATATACAGGTTTACAGCACAAGCGAAAAAAACCAGGGTCAGAAGTTCATGCTCCTAGGCATAGGCGGTTCTCTGGCGTGGGTGGAAAACAGGAACTTGTGGTCAGGCCTTCTCAGAAGGAGGGTAACAAGATGTTCCAGCAAGATAAGCACTTGGTCAACAAGCTGGTCAGCAGATACCCTGGGGGCCAGGACCCAACATTTGTCCTCATTCTTGAAAGATAAAATATATAGAGAGATATATAGGTATAGAATTCTAGCTAGGCAATTTAAGTCCATGGATGGCTTTTTTTCCTTCTGGGAATTTAAGTCATGGATGGTTTTCTGCACTGGTTTCTGGATTCCTTTGCTGCTACTGAGAATTTGGTCATTATCTAGTTGTTTTTCTTTTGGCTGAATTTTTTTTTTTAATTTTATTTATTTCCATATGTGTATGAATGTATTGTCTGCATGCAAGTCTGTGCACCCATGACGTGCAACACCGCGGAGGTCAGAAGAGGGTGTCGGACTCCCCTGGAACTGGAGCTCTCCTGGAATTGGAGTTTCAGATGGTTCTCAGCTGCCATGTGGGTGCTGGGGATTGAACTCGGGTCCTCTGCAAGAGCGGTCGGCACTCTAAACTGCTAGGCCATCTCTCCAGCCCTTGGCTGAAATTTTTTTTAAAGATTTGTTTAACTTTGGTTTTTGAAACTTTAACAGTGATAATTATAGGTCTAATTTCTTTTCATATTTTGCTTGCATAGCATTCTCAAACATGTGAGTTGAAGTATTTGATCAGTTCTGATTTTTTTTTCCAGTCATATTCTCTTCAGATAGTATTTTTCTTCAGCTCCTGCTGATTAGAGGAACATTAGATTTCTTCACTGCTTCTCTCCATGTCTCTTAACTTTTCTTTCATGTTTTCTCTATCATTGTCCCTCTGTACCACAGTCTGGATAATTTCTTCTGATCTATGTTTCAGTTCTCTAATTCTTTCTTTAGTTGTGTCTAAATTGTTATTAAAGATTTCCATTGAGTTTAACTTTGGGCTATCATAGTTTTATTTGGTCTTTTTTGAATCTGATAGGTTGCTGTCATAGTTTCCTGCCCTATATAATTTTTCTACTTTTTCTTCAAATCGAGTAAGCATAGTTGTCTTCAGAGACTTCATCCAATCATTTCAAAGTTGAAAATCTCTGCATCGCTCTTCCTTCTAATTCATATTCTCTTTTCATTTTTTAGTTATTTATTTAAGTGTTGGCCTGTACATGGCATGGCATGTGTGTGGAGGTCAGAGGACAACTTACAGGAGTTGTTTTTTTCCTCCTACCATGTGGGTCCTGGGAATCAAACTCAGGTTGTCAGGTAAGGCAGCAAGTAACAGCTTTGCCCAGTGAACTGTGTCAATCACCTCCCCCACCCAACAACACACACACACTTTTTGAAGGTGGGGTGATGTTTTTGAAAGGATCTCAATTTGTATCTAAGGCCAGCCGGAAATTCACCATGTAGCCTAGTGTGCCTTGAACTTGCTACAATCGACCTTCCTGTGTCAGTCTTCTGAATGCTGGTATTACAAGCATGTATCACCATGGTGGGCTCTAATTATCATTCTGGATGATTTATGTTTGGGAGAAATAGCCTCAATTTGCTTGTGCCATGTGCCCAGGTACACTTACTTTATGGTTTCATTTCTTTTTATTAATTAATTAATTAATTAATTAATTGATTTGGTCTTTTTGAGACAGGGTCTCCCTGTAGTCCCAGCTGTCCTGGAGACCAGGCTGGCCTTGAACTCACAAAGATCTGCCTGCCTCTGCCTCCTGAGTGCTAGGATTAAAGGTGTGGGCCACCACACCCAGTGGATGGTTTCTTTTCTTCTTTCTTCTCTTTTCATTTTTTTCTTTTTTATAACAGGGTCTTGTTTCATAGCCCAGACTGGTCTGATAGTACAAACTGACCCCAAACTCATGGAAGTCATCCTGCTGGGATTATAGTCATGACCACTACACCCAGGTTTATGGTTTCTTTCATTTGGTTTTGCTTATTTATTTTTTGAGACCCAAAGTGGTATAAGGACCAACTGGGGACAGACGTTCTCTGTCTTGCTCTGTGCCTTAGAAGGGAGATTCTTCCTGTGACTTCCTGATAGTGAAGTACAGTTGCCTTTCTTCCACTCTTGCCAGGTAGGGTTGACCCATATTGGTAAGACAAGGCGGGGCCCAGATGGTAGCACTTTCCTCCTTGACCGTAGAGGCCCTCAGATGCAAAGTTCAAGTTTGCCCAAGTTGGCAAATGCCCTTAGTCCAAAACCAGCTTTGGGTTCCACTTTGCCTTCTGAGATCTTCTGTACACTTTGATTGGGGGCTTTAGGTTTTTTTTACTATCTGGTTAGACCTTTAGTCTGAGTTTGTTTTTTTTTTAATTTTTTTAAAATTTTTTATGTGTATGAATGTACTGCATGTAGGTCTGTGTACCCATGTCGTGCAATGTCTCGGAGGTCAGAGAGGGTGTCAGATTCCCCTGGAACTGGAGTTAAAAACAGTTCTCAGCCACCATGTGAGTGCTGGGGATCGAACCCGGGTCCTCTGCAAGAGCAGTCAGTTGCTCTTAACCCCTAGGCCATCTCTCCAGCCTGATCTTTGGTGTTTTTTTAAAAAAGGCTAAGGCTAGAAAGATGGCTCAGCAGGTAAGAGCAGTATTGCTCTGCCAAAGGACCCAAGTTTGTTTCCCAGTAATCACAACTGTGGGTTCACAACCACCTGTAACTTCAGTTCCAGGGGATCCAATGCCTCTGGTCTCCACAGGCACCTGCCCTCATGTGCACCCACCCACCACAGAAACACATATTTACATACAATTAAAAAAAAATGGAAGGACTGGGGATACCGCTCAGTGGGTAAGAGCATTTGACACCAAGTTCAATCCCTGGGTCCCACAATATGGAAGGGAAGTAATTCCCACACATTGTCCTCTGACCTCTACATGAGTGCTGTGAGCCTGAGCACACACACAAATATACAATAACGTAAATGTAAAAATGTATACATATTTAAACAAGAAAGGGATTATTTATTTATTTATTTATTTATTATCTATCTATTCATCATGAGTGTTTCTGGTGTTTTCAGCAGGAGCTTGTGCTGAATTCTAAACCTGCTTTATTCCTCAACCCTGAAATGGCTCCCTGGGTTTTGAACTGCACCCTTACAAATCAGAAAACCTGTCCAACCTGCTCTCAGAAAATTAACATATAGAAAAAGCAAGCATATATTTTTTCAGCCTTTTGAGCTTTAGGAAAAGAATTCTGGCCAAGCTTCCTGAAATCAATGTCAAAAGTTGAATTACAAGAAACTTTTTAGTAATAGATTTAAATTTTTCTAAAATTTGCTTTTCCACAAAACTTAATTTTCCAACTATTATTAGATTATTTTAAAATTACAACAATTTATAAAAAAATTGTTTTTCTGGCAAATCCAGCTAGCCAAGAATTCAAGAATAAGTATAAAATGGCTTTATGTACATAGTTCAATTTGGTGGCACAATCACTCCAGTTAATGTTCTCTATTCATTAGGAAGTCTCTAAAGGCCCAATGAGAACCTGTTAACTGTCTTTTGGACCAACCTTTCTTTCTTTTCTTTCTTTCTTTCTTTCTTTCTTTCTTCCTTTCTTTCTTTCTTTCTTTCTTTCTTTCTTTCTTTCTTTCTTTCTTTCTTTCTTTCTTTCTTTCGTCACACAGTGTAGCTCAGTCTAGCCTAAAACTCACTTTGTAGCCACAAACTCAGAACAACCCTGTCTCAGTCTCCTGGATGCTGAGATTGCAGGTATGAGCCATCACTCCTGGCTAAGGGCATATTAACTCTTAATTCAAAGAAGGCTGGCTCCCTGGTTTTCTAACCCACAACCCTTAAAAGTAACTTGAAAACAGATGTACAGTTTGAAGAGCAGGCTAAAGAGCTAAGAATTGTCACCTGACAGCTCCCTGAAACTGGACAACCCAGCCCCAAAACAGCACAGTGGGAACACTTAGCCTAAGGGCATCAGAGCCTGCAGGCTGCCCAGCACCCAGCTTCTGACGAGGCCACAGTGAACCTGCTCCCTGGCTTCTAAAGGCAGAGATACACAAACCTGCGTATTTTCTGTGTTCATGTTCTACATTATGTGGAGTTAGAATTAATTATGGTGATTTTTTTTGGGGGGGTCCTTTTGGTCTTTTTGAGACAGGGTCTCCCTGTAGCCCCAGCTTTCCTGGAACTCACTATGCAGACCAGGCTGGCCTTGAAGTCACAGAGATCCACCTGCCTCTGTCTCTGCCTCTGCCTCCCAAGTGCTGGGATTAAAGAAGTGCGCCACCATGCCTGGAATGGTGAATTTTTTAAATTTTATTTTATTTTTTATTTATTTATGTGTGTGTGTGTGTGTTCTGGTTTGTCTTTCATTGCTGTGACAAAACACTCTGACCGACACCAACTTGGGGAGGAAAGGGTTTATTCAGCTTACATCTTCTGGGTCACATTTCATCACTTAGGGAGCCCAAGGCAGGAACTCAGGGCAGGAACCTGGAGGCCATGGAGGACTGCTGTTCACTGGCTTGCTCTCTACTGGCTTGCTCTCTGGCTCATGCCCAGCCTGCCTTCTTATACTGTCACTGCTCAACAATCAAGACAATACACCACAGATGTGGCCACAGGCCAATCCAATGGAGCCAATTCCCCAACCGAGGCTCCCTCAACCCAGGTGTGTCAAGTTGACACCAAAGCTATCCAGCACAATTGACCCCTTGTCAACTTGACACACAAACACATCACTATTAAACCACCTTTCCAGTTCTTATCCCCAAAGTATGATGTTAACACTAATCACAACCTAAGACAGTACATCCTTAAAAGCCCCACAGTCCTTAAAATGTCCAAACACTTAAAAGTCCAGTCTATTAAAAGTCTCTTAACTGTGGGCTGCTGTAAAATCCAAAACAAGTACTGTCTTATTTCAAAGGGAAGAATCAGGCACTCTCAAACAAAACCTAAGTCCAGCAAGTAGCTCAAGGCTGGACACCTGGGATTCACTCACGATCTTCTGGGCTCCAAAGGGTCTCGGCAGCTCCCCCTCTCCGACTCTGCCGTCCGTGGCACACTCATCTCGCAGGCCCAGGCCGACTCCATTCTACACCTACCGCTGCTCTTGGTGGTCGTCCCAGGGTACCGGCATCTCCAAAAAGCTGGGGTCGCTACTGAAACTGAGGCAGCACCTTCACCAATGGTCTCTTCTGACCTCTCCTGGTGCAAAGCCTCAGCTTCTCTCCATGACCCCTGCAATCCTGGGGTCTTCACAGCAACCGAGGTGCACTTCCACCAATGGTCTTTCCTGACCTCTCACAGTGCCAAGCCTCGGCTGCTCTCTGTGACCCCCTCAAATTTCAACACCGGAACCATATAGGAGACTCTTACACGTTACCAAGTCCGGCTTCTGGCTCAAGATGGAGGCTCAGGCCCTTTCTGGGTCACAGCTTCTGTGTGCTGACCTTGAAGATATTCTCCCCAGAAGATTTCACCTCAGTGATGCTGGTCTCTTGTTACTTACAGCTGATTTTTCAGCCCCAGCTAACCAGCATCAATTGCCCCAGTACCACAAAAGTTTCACTTCAGGTTCTGGTCTCTTGTTACTTACAGCTGATTCTCCANAAAAAAAAAAAAAGAGCTCGAACTGGAAATGCCAAGGTGAAGTGATGAATGATCAGGGGTCACATGTATGGGGAGAGCCAGGAGGAAGATGGCAGGATGAGGAGAATATGCTCCCAGCATGCCCTGCTCTTGCTTAGCTCCCTTACTGCAGAAATACAAGGGAAACTAAGAGGACATGGGAAGGTACACTCACCCTGGAATCTGATTTAAGTCTCCTGCTGCTGAGAGTCAAGAATTTCAACACTATTAACAACGACAACAGGGGGCTGGAGAAATGGCCTAGCAGTTAAGAGCGCCAACAGCTCTTGCAGAGGACCCAGGTTAGATCCCCAGCACTCACATGTCGGCTGAGAACAGTCTTTAACTCTAGTTCCAGGGGAATCTGACACCTTTTTCTGACCTCCAAGGCATTTGCATGACACGGGTGCACAGACCTACATGCAGACAGTACATTCATACACATACAATATAAATAAATTTTGAAAATTAAAAAAAAAGACAACAAAAATTGAGATGAGTGGTTAAGAGCGTTTCCTGCACAATCATGAAAACCTGAGTTAGGATCCCAGCACCCACATAATAAGCCAGGAATGCCAGCCTAGATGAAAAATATGAAGTTCAGGAAAAGACCCTGCCCTTAAGAACAGGGCTAGAACACTCACTATCTCATACACACACACACACACACACACACACACACACACACACACTCAGAGAAGGGTCCTGTCCCAGTCTCTGGAGGGAGGACTGCTTCCCAGGGGCCCAGAAAGGCTCCAGTCCCCTCTCTACTCACTGGTACCAGCACCCCACGCTCTTTTGTTCAATCACACTTCTCTGCTGCTGGCCATTCTCCATCAAAATTACACATGGAGAGCTCAGTAGTAGAGTGCTTGCCAGCTCTTTTAAGGCCCTGGGTTCAATTCCAACACCACAAGAAAAACAAAAATGCTGGTTTTCCTTTGTTGGTCTTTGGATTTTCATTCTTGAAGGCACATATGGCCCATAAAACTTTGTTTAAATAAATGTTATGGTTTTTTTCTTGATAATCTGTTTTTCTTTGGACTCCAGCCAGAAATCCTGGAGGATAAAAGAAACTTTATTTCCTTGTCATATCATTATTATTATTATTGAGGCAGGATTCCATCTATTAAAGACCTCTAACTCACTATGCAGCCAAGGCTAGCCTTGAATTCATGATCCCCCATCTCTACCTCCCAAATTCTGGGATTCTGAGCATATGTCACTTGTAATTCTCATTAATATATCATTAGAATCTGTGGTGGTTTGAATGAGTGTCCCCCATAGGCTTTAAGTATTCAGACATTTTGTCTCCAGTTGGTGGCACTATTTTTGGAGGTCTTAAAAGGTGTGGCCGTGCTAGAGGAAGTATGTCACTGGGGGCAGGCTTAGTGAGTTTAACAAGCCTTGTAGTCTCCAGTCGCTCTCTCTGCTTCCTGTGCTCTTTGCGAGATGTGACCCTCGGCTTGCTGCTCCAGATCCAGCCGCCATGCCTCCCACCACAATGGACTCTAATTCCCTGGAACCGATTGTAAGTTCAAATAAACTCTTCCTTTTATAAGTTCCTTGGTCATGGTGTTTTATCACAGCAACAGAAAAGTGACTAATACAGTTATTTGGTACCAGGAGTGAGGTGTTGGCTGTGAAGAACCTGACCATGTGGATGTTTGGAGAAATGTGGAAGACTTTGGAACTTTGGGCTAGAAAAGCTGTTGACTACTGTAAGCAGAGCTTAAGGGGCCATTTTAGTAGAAGCCTGGAAGAAAGCACTGCTGCAAAAAATGTAGTTACAGAGGAAAATAAAGACTTAGGCAGCAATTGGTATATTTTGATAAAGAGTCTGGCAGCAGTTTGCCCACAGCCCAAATGCTTGCCTGATGCTAAGTTGAAAAGCAATGGACTAATGTCTTTGGTGGAGGCTATTTCAAGACAGCCTAATGTAGAAATGGTGGTGTGGCTTTTAATGGTGAATATTATACAGCTCTACAGTGAAAAAGAGCAAATGGGGCAGTAGGAAATGCAGAATGTACAGTTTGGATCTGAAAAGTATACTAGGAAGATTAAAGGTGCGGCCAAGGTATGTAAAGGAGAGGCTCCCTTTCATAAGGAGACTAAAGTGATTAAGGAGAGGCCTAGATATTTATGAGTAAACAATGGGAAAGGTGAGATTAAAGTGATTAAGGAGAGGCCTCAAGATTTACAAGTAAACAACAGAATCAATACCTTCAGGGCAAGACCACACCCAGCTAATCCTCCAACAAGTCCAGGGCAGAGAAAAATTGCAAATGTGGTTAAAGTAGGAGAGAGTCCATCCCAAACTTGCAGCCAGATTCAGCAATTTCATTCACGTGGTCCTTTAGAGGCATGAAGTTTGCAAAAGTGAAGGGGTCTTCAGTTCTTCCTCCACAGTTTCAGAGAGCTGCCAAGGTCAGGCAGAGTGCAGCAGGGGTGTCCCTGCATAAAGAAGGCCCTGATAGGCCATTGCATGAAGCTGTGAATGTGAAGCCTGGTTGGCAGCGGAGACCCCAAGAAGACATTTGAGATGCGAGACCTGTGAGATATTTGCCAAGGAGAGCTGCATACAGGGAGTGGTACCAGCCTAAGAAAGAGATGTATGTTGTAAGCAAAGCTGGAAGAGCTGAGTCATCTAAGCTCTTTGGAAGTCAAGTCCCAGAAGTTGCACATGGAGCTACTGGACTTGGAGTTTGCCCTGCTGGTTTTTGGTCTTGTTTTGGTCCAGTATTTCCTCACTATGCTTCTATTCCTCCCTTTTGGAATGGGAATGTATATTCAGTTCCACTGTATGTTGAGAGTTTGTAATTTGCCTTTTGATTTTACAGGAGCTTACAGTTAGGAGATTGGCCTGAGTCTCAGAAGAGACTTTGGACTGTAGACTTTTGAATGGCATTGAAACTGGTAAAGACTATGGGGACTTTTAAGGTTGGACTAAATGCATTTGCATTTTATATGGTCAGGAGCCTATGGGGGCCAGGGAGTGGAATGTGGTGGTTTGAATGAGTGTCCCCCAAACGCTTTAAGTATTCAGACATTTTGTCTCCAGTTGGTGGCACTATTTTTGGAGATCTTAGAAGGTGTGGCCATGCTAGAGGAAGTATGTCACTGGGGGCAGGCTTAGTGAGTTTAACAAGACTTGTGGTCTCCAGTCGCTCTCTCTGCTTCCTGTGCTCTTTGTGAGATGTGACCCTCGGCTTGCTGCTCCAGATCCAGCCGCCATGCCTCCCACCACAATGGACTCTAATTCCCTGGAACTGTCAATCATAAGCTCAAATAAACTCTTCCTTTTATAAGTTCCTTGGTCATGGTGTTTTATCACAGCAACAGAAAAGTGACTAATACAGAATCATTCCAGAATCCCCAAGTTGGAAAACTAGTCACTTGCTTATTCCTAGACATGAGCTAACCCAGCTCTATTATTCAGCACAATTTTTTATGTTATTTTATTTTTAAAATTTTTATTATTTTTATTTTATGTGTATGAGTGTATTGCCTGCATGTATGTAAGTGCACAGGTGTCATGCAGAGCCCACAGAGGTCAAAAGATGGCATTGGATTCCCCTGGAACTGGATGTATAGGCAGTTGTTAGCCACTGAGTACTAGGTACTGGGAATCGAACCTGGGTCCTCTGCAAGAGCAGCCAATGCTTTTAACCTCCTCACTCCCCCACCCCACCCCCCTTTAAAGACATTGGCTGTCTATGTAGCTCAGGCTAGGGAATTGCCACCACAAACCAGCTTCCTTGTCTTTTTCCCTTAAGATTTATCATACCAATGTGGTCTGAGGTGTTTTTTTTTTTTTTTTTTTTTTATATTTGTTTGTCTTATAAGTGTTTTGCCTGAATCTATGTGAATGCACTACCTGAATGTAAAACATTCTGAGGCCAGAAGAATGGGTCAGGTCCCCTGGAACTGGCATTTGGGATGGTTATTATCCTCCATGTGGTTTCTAGGACCCAAACTCCAGGCCTCTGCAAGAGCTGCCAGTGCTCTTAACCACTGAGCCATCTCTCCAGCCCGTGAACTGACTTTTTTAAAGCACTAGCTATATTTGTCAATTTTGTCCTTACTTCATGATTGAAGTTAATAACTGAACTAAAGGATAAAAGGGTTTCTGTCTGCTTTAGAATTCTTTTCAAAAACCAGTCCTGGTTGGTTTGCTACAAAAGCTACCTTTGGAAGGTCTGGAGACTACTTCTGTGCTGTAGAAAAAACTAAGATCCACCAGCAACGTCTGCCCAGAAGGAAGAGGTGAAATCACTGGTCAAATATTTGCCATTTTTGGTTTGGTTTGGCAAATGTTTACTGAGCATGTATTATGTAGCCACTGGGGAAAACAAAGCAGGCGTTTTTGTTGTTGCTTAGGTTTTCATTTGTATTTTAAAGGCAGTCTGGCCACACAGCCCTGCTTCCAAGTCGCAGGTGCCGGGATTCTAGGTATTAGCCACCACACCCAGCTTTTGTAGTTCCTTTTGTGTTGTTTTTATTTTAAATAAAAGAAATGCAATTTAGGCCTTCAAGAAGTTGTAATAAGCTGGGCGTGGTGGCACACACATTTAATGGGAGGATCTCTGCGGGTTTGAGGCTGGCCTGGTCTACACAGTGAACTCCAGGCCATTCAGGGCTATGTAGTGAGACCCAGTCAAAAAGAAAAGGCTGGGTGTGGTGGTGCATGTCTTTAATCCTAGCACTCAGGGAGGCAGAGGCTGGTGGATCTCTAAGAGTTCAAGGCCAGCCTGGTCTACAGAGTGAGTTCCAGGCCAGCTGGAGCTATAGGGAGACCCTGTCTCAAAAAAAAAAAAAAAGAAAAGAAAAGTTATAATAAGTGGCGAGCTCCCTTCTCCTGACCACTTCTAGCTGCCCAGCTCACATCTTCCTGCAGAGCTCTGGGACATTAGGCTGTCCAGGCAGCCCCCCTCCTAGGAAGTGTCCATCTACCCTTCTTGCAACTGCAGCCTTCACCTCAGTATCAACAACTCAGCTTAATGATCCTGGGCAGACCTTGTCTCAGGCAGCTGAGGCAGCTGAGACAGCTGGACTGCAGAGCCTCTCTGGCTTTAATTTCATTATTATTTATTTACTGGTTTCAGGTTTGTGTTGGACTTTGGGGGTTTTTGGTTTTGGTTTGTTTTTATTTGGGGGGGTGAGTTTTTTGTGGGTTTTGTGGGGGGGGGTTGTTTTGTTTTGTTTTGTTTTTGTCTTTTCGAGGCAGGGTCTCTGTGTAGCCCGAGCTGTCCTGGACCTCACTATATAGACCAGACTGGCCTTGAACTCATAGAGATCCACCTGCCTCTGCCTCCTGACTGCTGGAATTAAAGATGTGTGCCACCATGCCAGGCTTTTTTGTTTTTTGACATAAAGTCCCTTGTTCTTCAGGCTGACCTCAAATACATTATGTAGATGAGAATGATCTTGAACCCCTGATCCTCCTGCTTGTACCTCTCAAGTCTTGGATTAAGGGCATGTGGCCTTACATCTAGCTGGTTCTGGCTTTTTAAATAGTCATGCTAAAAAAAAAATAATAATAAACAGTCATGCTAACAATGACAGCAATATGTCTTATAAATACCAATTACTTTTCCTTTATTTTATTTATTTACTTATGGTTTTCTCTAATATTTTCTGAGATAGGGTCACATGTTACCTCATTCTCAAACTCAGTCTGTAGCTGAGGATGATTTTGAGCTCTATTAATTGTCCCTGCCTGCAGGGGCATGTAACGTTAGGTACTCGAGGGATACCCCAAAACCTGTGGAGATGAGCAAGAGAAAAGAACGAGACTTTACAAGGTTGTCAAAGTCTGATTTATTGAACAAAGACAGCGGTTTTTATTTAGTAAAAGGCGGGAAGAATCAGGAAGAGGGGAGGGGGTGGATGGTGGCTCTTGTAAAAGTTAAAGTTTATCGGGGCTGGATGCTTGTGCCGGCAGAGATTGTTTGTCCGTGATAAGCTTCCTCCGGGGGCTGCTGGCTCCGGCAGATAATGTTTGCATATGATAAGGTTCCTCCGGAACATCAGGTATGCAGGTAGGAAGCTTCTCTGCACGTCTGCACCTTAGAGGACAGTTCTGAAGCTATTTCAGAGTTAACTCTTTACGAGCAGGCTTACAGCTCCTAACA
>VZQC01000897.1:216042-251563 GCA_009823505.1 Rhizomys pruinosus | reverse complement strand
TGGGAAAAAGAATCTACATCATTGCAAATTCTAATCATTTCATTAATATCTTTTCTTTTATAGATGCCTCTAAGGGCCGCCCTGCATGCTGAATTGGCATTTTCATAAGCTATTTGTTTTAGAAAGGGGTCATTTTCATTTTTTAAATTTAGAGTTTTTTCAGCCACTTCGAGGAGACGTCCTATGAATTGGACATAGGGTTCATTGGGTCCTTGAATTATTTTTGTAAGGGGTATAGTGATGGATTTATCAGAGGGGACGGCTCTCCATGCCATTTTTGCAGCTTCAGTTACTTGAGCTAGCAGCCCCGGGGGAAGCTGAGTTTGTTTAGTTTCAGAGATGTATTTGCCTTGGCCAGACAGTTTGTCAAAAGTCCACTCTTTGGTGTTAGTCTTTTGAGCATTAGCTTTTGCCAGTTTATGGCATTTGTCTAAAAATTCCGCTTTCCAAGTTAAGTATTGTGGATGGTTCAGCACAGCCTGCGTGACCTGATACCATTCTGCGGGTGATAGATAGCCTCTCTCAGCTAGTAAGTCTATGAGGCTGATAGTAAAGGGAGCTGCGTGTCCATAGTTGCGGACTGCAGAATTAAGGTTTTTAAGGTGTTTGAATTTTATCTTTTTATATTTATTTTGATGTACATTAGGGCTGTCCGCTTCCTCACTGTCACTTCCGCTTTCAGACTGGGATCTCTCTTGGCGCCGCTGGCGATTACGCCGCTGTGGAGAGCACCCGCGTTCAGAGTGTCCGCGTTCTGCTTCCTCCCCTCTATTTTCTTGGATAGAGTCAATTGGGTAGGACTCTGACTCACTATCCTGATTGTGGCCGCTATTTAGATCAGGATAATTATCTTGGCTAGTTGAGGTTTGGGAGCGGGTTAAGATTGGGTAAGTTTGAAAAGGAGCCTTAGGTTTTTTAACACTGTTTGGCTTATGTTTATTTTTAGGGGTGGCAGAGGAGGTTTGCACTACAGGAGTGCCACCAACTTGTATTTTAGATTGTAGCTGCTGAATATTTAAGGTTAATGTGGACAGTTCTTGCTGTAAATCAAGAACTTGTTTTAGATTCATTATTTGATTGGTGAGGAGCTTTTTGGTCTCCAAAAGGGGCTTAACATCAGGGAATGGGAGGTAAGGTGGTGGGGGGGTGATCCCAGACCACACGTGGTCTGTGGGATAAGCCTCTTCCTCAGAAGGTGGGTTTTGGGTTTTTATTATTGGGAACGTTTGGCGGAAATGCTCTTCCTCACTGGCCTCTGGGGCAGTAGGTTTTTTAGGTAGCGGTGGATAGAGGGGGGACGGTTTAGGGTGGTTAGGTTCTGGGGGAGTGGATGCTGGGTCGTCAGATGGGATTTCTAAAATGACTGACGGACATGGAGAGCACTCCTTTTTAATGGAGAGGGCCGAGGAAGGGCAGCTAAGGGGTTTTAGGAATTGTTCTGTTGTTTCAATTATAGGGATGGATTGGGGGGGGGTCTTGAATTATCTCATTAACTACAGTCCAATAAGTAAAAGTCTGGACAGGAATACTATTTGGTCCCTTAGTCTGCATGATGCAGTCAAGATCCTGTTTCACCTTTTTCCATGTTTTGGGGTGAATTGAAGGCCCATCAAGGACCACCCAGGGACATGTATCCCCTATGAATATAAAAAAAATCTAGTTAAATCTTTTTTCTTTACCCTAATTCCTCTCTCCCTGAAAGCTGCCTTGAAGTACTGAATAAACTTTTCTTCCTTAGACAGTGAACTGCCCATCTTTAAAGATCAAGGAACCACTTACCTGTTTCTCCCGAGGATTTGCGTTCCGTGGGTGGCGAAACGTCCTCTCGTTCTCGAGGTTTTCCACGCTCCACTGATGGCAAAGCGCCCTCTCTTTCTCGAGGTTTTCCGTGTTCCGCTGATGGCGAAGCGCCCTCGGTATAGTCGTCCAGCCGGACCTCCGTGTTCCTTGTCTGGTAGAGGGGTCTCTTACCTCGAGCCCCTACGTCGGGCACCAATATGTCCCTGCCTGCAGGGGCATGTAACGTTAGGTACTCGAGGGATACCCCAAAACCTGTGGAGATGAGCGAGAGAAAAGAACGAGACTTTGCAAGGTTGTCAAAGTCTGATTTATTGAACAAAGACAGCGGTTTTTATTTAGTAAAAGGTGGGAAGAATCAGGAAGAGGGGAGGGGGTGGATGGTGGCTCTTGTAAAAGTTAAAGTTTATCGGGGCTGGATGCTTGTGCCGGCAGAGATTGTCCGTGATAAGCTTCCTCCGGGGGCTGCTGGCTCCGGCAGATAATGTTTGCATATGATAAGGTTCCTCCGGAACATCAGGTATGCAGGTAGGAAGCTTCTCTGCACGTCTGCACCTTAGAGGACAGTTCTGAAGCTATTTCAGAGTTAACTCTTTACGAGCAGGCTTACAGCTCCTAACAATTAATTAATTTAGTTAATTAATTAATTAATCTAGCTAGCTATCTGTTTTGCATATGGGTGTTTTGCCTTAATGTAAGTGCAACACATGCATGCAATGCCCACAGAGGCCAGAAGAGGGCATAGGATCCCTTAGAACTGGGGTTCGGGATGGTTGTTTGCTGTCATGTGGGTAGTAGAAATCAAACCCAGGTCTTCTGCAAGAGCAGCAAGTGTTCTTAACAGATGCCACCTTTCCAGGCTGACCTTGAACCCTTGACCCTCCTGCTTCTGTTTCCTAGGTGCTGAGTCATGCACTACCACATGTTGCTCATGTACAACTTTAATTTTTTTTTTCTTATACTTAAATTTGTATTGTATGCATGTGTATGTACAGGAGTGTGCATGTGTCCCAGTGCACTTGTCAGAGGACACTCTTTGGGACTCGGTTCTTTCCTTCTACTATATGGGTCCCAGGGATCAAAGTTAAGTCATTAAACTTGGTGTTTAACTTTCTTCCTGAGCCATCTTACTGGCTTATGAATATAGTTCAAGAAAGACAAAACCCAAACACAGTCCCAGAAAAACAAATGACGAATGATATCCCTCATCTATGGATGCTAGTGCCAGTTGCCTAGTTGTAAGTATCTCTTGTGCACGGCCCCTTGAGCTTTTGTCCAAAACAGTTGGGAGTGATGCATATTGGAAATAACAACAACAACAACAACAACAACAGAAAGGACTGCATTGAAGAACTGACTGAAACAGTAAACCTCTGCTCAAAACAGTCAACTTTCTCATGGAGAATATTGAGAAAGACTGATAAAGAGATGAAAAGCATGTTTGGCAGAATGCATGAGCTCTAGTGGGGTGGGGGAATGGGGGGGACACAGGTCTAGACTTGATAAAAAAATAAAAATAAATGTATGTGAAAAATAAAAGAAAGACAAAATCCAGAATAATCTGAACTTTGTGGAAAATGCTAAACAAAAGGACTTGTTAGATCAAAAAAGAGTGGCCCAGTAAGGGGCCATTCCTTGAGAGAAGTATAATGCTCACAGGTCACATGGAAAAGCCTGGTGAACCAAGCTACTGTTTCTCACCATTTTCCTCTCTGCAAGGGATTTCTCACAAGTAGTCATTCCCAGACTGCTTCTAAAAATGCTTGTCCCCAGGCCCCACCTCAGATGTATTATTAGTAAATTCCAAAGCTGGGTGTCTATAACAACTTCAGTGTATGCCTGATAGATGGATGAGAGTTGAGTAAGGTATCATGCTCAGAAAGTCTTTCTGTGGAGTCCTGCCAGCACAGAGGAACTCACTAATGACCATTTGTGGCTCTAGACAATTGGCCCAGGGATGCTCAACATTTTTTATGAGTCACTTGGATGAAGACCTAGAAAGTCAGGCTTATCAAATTTATAGATGGCAGGAAGCTAGACAAGAGAGATAGTTAATAGAGAATGAGAGACTCATGACTCAGAAAGGTCTCGGCAGGTGGAAATAACAGGCCAGAGCCAACTAGATAAAATTTAATGAGGACCGTGACAAAATTCTGTACTGAAGTTTC
The DNA here is from genome assembly GCA_009823505.1 of Rhizomys pruinosus. Taxonomy (NCBI): domain Eukaryota; kingdom Metazoa; phylum Chordata; class Mammalia; order Rodentia; family Spalacidae; genus Rhizomys; species Rhizomys pruinosus. The sequence goes on along the minus strand of VZQC01000897.1, from coordinate 247,598 downwards.
AGCGGTTAATACAATTAAGGATGGCCAATCTACAGTAAAGTAAAAAAACATTAAAAACATAGGAAATTAATTAGATCCATTAATATGGCTTTCTATAGATAAAGTTCAAAATCACATATCTACATATATGTAACAATACCAAAGTTACCTAATGTAAGCTCTGTGTGTGTATGTGTGTGTGTGTGAGTGTATGTGGGGGTGTGTGTGCTAGGAATGGAAACCAGGCCCTCATGCACAATTGTAAAGTACTTTATCCCAGACCCTCTTTTCATTTTGTTAATTTTGAGACAGTGTCTCACTAAGTTGCCCAGGCTGGCTTAGAACTGTCACTATAGCCCAGGCAGGTCTTGAGCTTGTGATCCACCTGCATCTGCCCCCATAGAAGCTAGAATAACAGGCCTGTGTCAGGAGTCCCAGGGACTGTATGTACTTCTGTGTCTAACTGGCTCCATGCTCTTGAAAGCTGAAGCCACCTTAGTTCATCAAATCCACTGACTGCAAGATGCCACCGAGGGAGGAAAATACCATCTATTTAACTAGGACACCATGCTTCAGCCTGTTTATGTTGTAGTGACTAAAAAACCTTTTAAACTTCAATAACTCCAAGAAAGACAGTTTCCTCTGTGGGGTGGAGGTGGGGTGGAGGCGCTGCTCCTGCACTGCAGCTTTCTGAGCAAGTCGCTCCAGCCTAGGAACAAGTCAGTTAGGAGCATCACGATGACCTTGGACTTTAACAATACTGGAAAGACAGCCATGGAGTCACACACAGGTGGAATGTCACCCAAAGTGAGTCATACTAACCAGCCATGAAGGAAACCCTGGCACAGAAATGAATCTTGAAGGATTCTAATCTCAGAGGGTCTACCTATGCACCCACAGAGACACTGGGGACTGGCGGGAGGGACACCTGTGGGGCTGAACAGGGGGTTGTGCTCAGATAAGAATCTCCAAGAAATCACCCATGTAGACCCGCTGAGACTGTGAAGCCCACAATGTCCTTCAGGACTGAGGACAGGGCAGGCCAGGCTGAAGCTTACTTACATCGATGATACTTAAAGCAATGATTTGGTAGCCATAGTTTTTAACACATATTAAGGGTTCATAGAACAGAAGGAAAATGTGAGGAATAAATGGGTTAAAGTCTTGTCCATCTTCTCATTGTCTCACCTGAAATGCATTTCACTGTAGTTGTGTAAACACATGTCTTGCCAAACACACATCCACATATCATCAGGAGGGTCGGTTTTGCATGCTCTGTCTCTGTCTGTCTCTGTTTCTCTTTGTCTCTGTCTCCATCTCTCAGTCTTTCTGTATCTCTGTCTCTCTGTCTCTGTCTTCCTGTCACACACACACACACACACATCACTTTTTCTTTTCTTTTTTTTGAGACAGTTTCGCCTGTATCACAACCTGACCTGAAACTCACTATGTGGCCAAGGATGGCCTTGAAGCTCTGAGCTCCCTGCCTTCACCCCCAAGGTGCTGGGATTGTGGGTGTGTGCCAACAAACCCACTTTATGTGGTGTTGAGGATCAACCCAGGGCCCGGTGCATGCTAGACAAGCTCTGCAGACTGAACTACATCTCCAGGCTTCTCTTCTCTTCCCTCTCCTCCCCTCCCTTTCCTTTCCTCCCCCCCCCCCCTTTTTTTTTTGAGACAAGGTCTCTCTAGGTTTCGGAGTCTTACCTGGTCATCTCCGTGGAGCCCAGGCTGGCCTTGAATGTGCTTCCCTCCTCCTACCTCAGCCTCCTCAGTGCTGGATTACTGGCACGAGTCACCACACCTGGCTTAACATATCTTTTAAATATTTTGTTCAAGGATTTTCTTCTATGTCAATGATTCAACAATACCCCTGCCCCCATGCATGTTTTACTGCTGGCTCTTTCTTGATTTTTTTTTTTTTTTTTTTTTTAGTCTTTTTGAGGCAAGGTCTCTCTTAATCCCATCTGTCCTGGAACTCACTATGTAGACCAGGCTGGCCTTGAACTCCCAGAAATCCATCTGCCTCTGCCTCTGCCTCTGCCTCTGGAGTGCTAGGATTAAAGGCATGTGCCACCACGCCCAGCACTAGATTTTTTACATTTTTTAATTTAAAATTTATTTATTTTTATTTTATGTGTGAGTGCTTCCCTGCATGTATGTGTGTGCACTGTGCTCATGCAGTGCCTGCTGAGGTTAGAAGAGGGCATCAGCTCCCCTAGAACTGGAGTTACAGATGGTTGTGAACTGCCATACAGGGCTGGGAACTGATCCCAGGTCCTCTGCAGGAACAGTAAGCACTCTTAACCACTGAACCATCTTTCCAGTGTTTCTTGATCTTTTAAAAAATAGAATATTATTGTATGAAATGCACAGAGCTTCAATAAAACATTGGCTTTAAAAAAATAGTATATGGGCTGGAGAGATGGCTCAGAGGTTGAGAGTGCCAACTGCTCTTGCAGAGGATTCAGGTTCGATTCCCTGCACCCACATGGAGGCTAAGAACTGTCTTTAACTCCAGTTCCAGGGGAATCCTCTTCTGACCTCCATGGCATTGCATGACATGGGTGCACCAACCTACATGGAGAAAATACACTCATACACATAAAAACAATAAATAAAATTTTTGCCGGGCGTGGTGGCTCACGCCTTTAATCCTAGTACCTGGGAGGCAGAGGCAGGTGGATCTTTGTGAGTTCAAGGCCAGCCTGCTCTACAGAGTGAGTTCCAGGACAGCTGGGGCTACAGGGAGACCCTGTCTCAAAAAGACCAAAAAAAAAAAAATAGAATATTAGCCGGGCTTGGTGGTGTAAGCCTTTAATCCCAGCACTAGGGAGGCAGAGGCAGGCAGATCTCTGTGAGTTCAAGGCCAGCCTGGTGTACATAGTGAGTTCCAGGCCAGCTGGGACTAAAAAGAGAGACTCTGTCTCAAAAAGACAAAATAATAATAATAATAATAATAATAATAGAATGTGTGTGTATGCACGTGTGCACAGGCACACATGTGTGCAGGTGAGCATACTTGTATATGCTATGGTGCACATGTGAAGGTCAGAGGACAACTTTGGGGAGTCAGTTCTCTCCTTCCATCTTGTCGAGCAGGGTCTTCTTGTGCTGCTGCACTGCATGCTCTGGCCCTCAGCTTCTAGAAGATTCTCTTGTCTCTACCTTCTATCTCCCCTGTAGGAGTACCGGGATTACAGATTCACACCACTGAATCTGGACTTATATGCTTCTGGGGATCAAAGTCCGTCATCAGGTGTGTGCCCAGTACCTTCACCCACTGAGCTGCTTCCCAGGCCCTTCTTGATCTTTTAACAAGTCAACAGAAGGTTTCAGAAAACGCTCAAGATTATATATTACTTCCTAAAATGGTCCTTTATTTGTTCAATGAAAAGTTGATGGATCGCAGCTGCCTATTATGTCATCAGAAATGTAAAGTAAGCTTGTGCTTGCAGTGACACATCTCATGCCTGTTACCTGGCCGGGAGCCATCATAGGACTCCGCTTCGAGAAGAGGCCACCTCACCTTAGAAACATTCTATGTAAAAAGTTATGTGTCGGAGAATGAATGAAACTCAGCATTTAAACTCTGCCTGCAAGTTGAACCTCTTAAAAACTCCAGGATCTGGATTGGAGAGATAGCCTAGCGGTTAAGAGTGCCGACTGCTCTTGCAGAGGACCCGGGTTCGATCCCCAGCACCCACATGGTGGCTGAGAACTGTCTGTAAATCCAATTCCAGGAGAACTCCAGTTCCCAGGGAATCTGACACCCTCTTCTGACCTCCGTGGCAATGCACAAACCTGCATGCAGACAGTACATTCATACATATAGAAAATAAATAAAATTTTAAAAAAATGTTAAAAAAAAAAAACCCTTCAGGATCTAACCAGGCATGGTGGTGCACGCCTTTAATCTCGAATGCCTTTAATCTCAGCATTCAGGAGGCAGAGGCAGTGGATCTCTGTGAGTTCAAGGCTAGCCTAGTCTATGTAGTGAATTTTAGGCCAGCCAGCTGGGACTAAAGGGAGACCCTGTCTCAAAAAGACCAAAAACTTGGGGCTGGAGAGATGGCTCAACGGTTAAGAGCACTAGCTGCTCTTGCAGAAGACCCAGGTTCGAATCCCAGCACCCACATAGCAGCTAACACCTGTCCACAACTCCATCAAGCTTTGCAGGACATGGGAGCACTTACAAGCAGGCAATACATTCACACACACACAAATATATATAATATATATATATATATATATATATATATATATGTGTGTATATATATATATATTTTTTTTTAAGACCAAAAACAAACAACCCCCCCCCCAAAAAAAATCTCCAGGATTTTTCCTGTCTTATGACAAGGGAAGTTTGGGGAATAGTCACAATTTCTTCTCCTCTGGGGTAAGATAGTATAATTTACCATACTTTACTAAGAGAAAAATCTTTGGCTTCTGAGAAGGATGTGAGTCACCTACACACTTGTAGGGTGACTTTGACTTCCTGATAGCTGGTAGCTCCCCACCTCACAGCCTCTTCCTGGTTCCTTATGCCTCACAGAATGAGTAGTTGTCACCACACGCACAAAATCATTCCTGAAATGTGTGGTCATGAAGTTGGGGACTTCCAAATAGCATAGGATGTTTCGCTTGTTACATGTATGAGATATAATAGTTAACATAAAAATTGAACTTAGGCGACTTCCTAACAGGTGTGGGGTGTGCATGTGTGTGTGTGTGTGTGTGTGTGTGTGTGTATGCTAGGGATTAAACCCAAGGCCTTGTACATGCTAGACAAGTACTCTACCATTGACTTAGAACCACAGCTACTTTTTAGATGCAAGATCTTGGCTAAGTTAGCTTTGCTAATGCCCCCATCAATATAGAGGTTATGACAGTTATTCCAGTCATGTAAGGTAAGGCATGTAAAGTGTTAAGTATCTTTCCTGGCACATACAATAAGTAAACAAAATATGATATACAACTTAATGTTCTATGTGCTCTGTACAGTCCAGAGAATGAGCTATTATAGTGATGTTTCATTTCAAATGAGTTAAGTACATAGCAAGCAAAAGATAAAAGAATAAATAGCGAGTAGCAAGCAGATAGAAACAGCAAAGAGATAGTGACACATCATTGCATTAAGTGCGTACAACATCTAGCAGAGATGGCTGAAATAGTAACAAAGGTAACACCATCACACTGAGGGGGAATAGAGAAGCTCCATTAAGACAGCTGGAATTCCCAATTGAGAGAGTCCCAGGCAGAGCAGAACTCCTTTTAGGAGAGGCTTCCAAGTAAAAGAAGCAGATGAAAAGCATCACTAAACCAGGTGTTTATAATCACCCAGGAGAAGCTGACTGGAGAAGCCTCGGCCATCAGTCGGAGTTCCCATTTAAAGGAGTGCCTTGGGCGGCAAGTCCTCTCCATGCTCCCATGGCTGAACTTCGAGCTTCTCTTCCCCACTGCAGGTTCCCTTATACCGTGGATGAACAGTGGTATCCACTATTGGAAATGCTTTCCTTTCTAGCAGCTCTCAAGAGCACAGTGGTTTTACTTTGGGCTATTTTCCTGTTCTCTTCCCTCCTTGTCACAGTGAGAGGGGCCAGCCCATCCCCAGACAATGGGTTTTAGAGAACACTTGGAGACACGCATGCTTGGGTCGGAAGTGGGGGGCCAAGTCCTCTTTCAGAGCCACCTTTAACAACATGGGACAATTTGCCAATATAATGTGTATTAGATTTGGCCCTTAAATTGTTCAGTGATATAAGACATTTTTATCTCTATTGTGTTATTTTATAATACATAAGGTAGATTGGTTTAATACATTTTGGGCCAAATGCAACCAAAAATTAGTCAATTGTGAAGACTTTGCTCTTTTTTAAATTTCTATCTTTTATTTAGTGTTAATTTCTATCTTTTATCTAGGTTGTTTTTTTTTTTTTCTTCTTAAGACAGGGTCTCCCTATAGCCCTGACTGGCCTAGAACTCACTCTGTAGACCAGGCTGGCCTGGAACTCACAGAGATCTGCCTGCATCTGCCTCCCAAGTGCTAGGATTAAAGGCATGTGCCACCACGCTTGGCTTTAATATTTTTTAATTTTATTTATTTTTATGTGTATGAATGTACTGTCTACATGTAGGTTTGTGCACCTGTGTTGCGTAATGCTGAGGAGGTCAGAAGAGGGCATCAGAATCCCCTGGAACTGAAGTTAAAGACGGTTCTCAGCCGTCATGTGGATGCTGGGGATCAAACCCATGTCCTCTGCAAGAACAGTCAGAGCTCTTAACCGCTAGGCCATCTCTCCAGCCCCTCCAGTGTTTTTCTATGCTTGCTATTGTTGGAGAGTCTTCTTGGTCTCAGCTTTTCAAGCATCAGAGAATACAGGCAGGCAAAAACATGCCAGCATTATTTATCAAATCATAATTTAAGAACTATAAAAACAACAATGCAAACTAAAGATCTTGTGTAAGAATGTAGCAGTGATAAAAATACTCATTTTTACGGCCGGGCGTGGTGGCGCACGCCTTTAATCCTAGCACTTGGGAGGCAGAGGCAGGCAGATCTCTGTGAGTTCAAGGCCAGCCTGGTCTACACAGTGAGTTCCAGGACAGCTGNCCTCCATTCCAGGGGATATGATATGCTATTCTGACCTCTACAGGCATTGCACATCAGTGCACCTACCTACATGCAGGCAAAACACTCATACACATAAAATTGTGGTGGGGCACACCTTTAATCCTAGCACTTGGGAGGCAGAGGCAGGCAGATCTCTGTGAGTTCAAGGCCAGCCTGGTCTACACAGTGAGTTCCAGGACAGCTGAGGCTACAGGGAGACCCTGTCTCAAAAACACTAAAAAAAAAATAAAAAAATAAAAAATACTCATTTTACTTTATTTCTTTCAGATTAGTTATTTTCAGAAATATTCTACACAAATAATTTGCTGTCTTTACATTTCTTATTCTTACAAGATTAAACTACATAGTATTTCATGACTTTTACCTTATTTGAAAGAACATCTTTCTCAAAAAAAAAAAAGAAAAAACATCTTTCTCATGGTTATTTTATACATGTATTTTTCTAAATTTTTAATTTTTATGTGTATGTGTGTATGTTTGCAGAAGCCAGAAAAGGACATCAGTTTCCCTGGATTTGGAGTTATAGGCAGTTGTAACCATGGATGCTGGGAAGTGAATTCAGATCCTCCAGAATGCAAGCACTCTTAACTGATGAGCCACCTCTCTAGCCCTGCTTCCTTGTACAATGAAAATGTCATTTGGTTAGAACTGTTTGTTCTTAAATCTCCCATATGATCAAACGCACTCCATTAAATACTGTTAACTATTTAGAGCCCTAACATTTTTACAGACTTATTGTAACTCACACAATTGTTTTTATCATAACATTTTCCCCTCAAGGATTAAGGACTCCATTCACGGGGCAATGACTGATCTTGGCTGCTTTGGAGATGGATAGGGCAGATGAAATGGCTATTTGGGTCCCTCTCCAGGGTTCACTAAGGGGAGGTGAGGTACGGGGCACATTTGGATGATCCAGCACCTCCTGGTTGAAGGAGGTGGTTATGGTGTTCATGGCTTAGCACTCCTTAGTCAGCCCTATTTGAAGTTTTAAGGCCTAGGACCCAACAACATCAATCACAAATGAGCAAGGACCAAAACCACAAAGCAAAATTAAAACAGTAAGATCCAGTCTTCACAAGTATAATGTCTTGGGAGCCAGTCTGGGAGATATGGGCCAATATAATTGTTGTATAACAATTTTTATGAATTCTGAAAGAGATAAATCTGGTTAGGTATTAAGGAGACAGGGGCTGCTCAATAATGGCTTTGGGGGTCCCTTTTGAAGAGAAAAATCTAAGTCTTCAATTGACTTATTGCTCCAGTAAGTTTCTCTTCCTTCTCATTATGGACGCTTCCTAGGAAATGGGCCTTAATCTTGGTCAAGTGAACCCAGTTAATAATTTTATGGAATTTGCCTTTAGATTGGCTAAAGCTGGCTCTCTGAGTAACAGTTGTTGCTTTGGTTATACTTTCCTTTGGGATATTCAAGACCATGTAAGTGGTCACATGTCATGAAATACCCTCAGAGGTCAGAAGAGGGCATTGGATCCCCTAGAACTGGAGTCACAGATGGTTGTTGGCTGCCATGTGGGTGCTGGGATTTGAACCTGGGTCCTCTGAAAGAACAGCCAATGCTCTTAACCATTGAGCCATCTCTCCAGCCCCTTTGTTTTTATTTTTAAAGTCAGTTGAGACTCCTTAATGGCTACTCTTAGAGACATAGGGAGGCTTTTCCCTTTATTGCTTGTACCATCTCCAGGGATGGGTCAGGGTCCTGAGGATGATGGGGTTTCCTTTGGAGGCAAAGGGGCTATGTCCCTCTCCACTGAGTCTCCTCCCTGCAGGATGCATACTGGTTAGAGTCCAATCTCCAGAGACCATGCCCTCTCTGATGAAGAGGACAGGTGACTTACCAGAGGGCTTCCATTATCCACTGGCTCCCTGCTGACCTTGGAGGGCAAGGGCCGAAATATTCACTATCTTCATCCTCATGGGTGTAGGCATCCAAGCTTTTTTTTTTTTTTTTTTTTTTTTTTTTTTTTTGGTCTTTTCGAGACAGGGTCTCCCTGTAGCCCCAGCTGTCCTGAAACTCACTCTGTAGACCAGGCTGGCCTTGAACTCACAAAGATCCACCTGCCTCTGCCTCCCAAGTGCTAGGATTAAAGGCATGCGCCACCATTTGTTGAACATACAGACAGACAGCTTTACCAGTCTTGTAATTTTAACTTCTGTGTAGTATTTAGGTAAAGCTTATACAAGTATTCAGTTTTAAATAAACCCTGATTTTGCTAGGACTCAGTTTTTTGGGTGGAAGAGATGGCTCAGTAGGTCAAGGTCCTTGCCAGGGGGCCTGACAACCTGAGTTTGATCTCCAGGACCCACATAGTGGAAGGAGGGAGCTGAGTCCCACATGTTGTTCTCAGACCTCACACAGTGCTGTGGTACATGTGCACACAAACACACACACACACACACACACACAAATTAATTAAATAAATAAAACAAAATGTCAACTCTTCTGCTTCTAAGAATTGAAAGAATAAATTATAGCATCACTTTCTATCTCATAAATTCAATTATAAACTATGAATTTATGAAGGGAAAAAGTATAAACTTTTAGCTCTTTGTTAATGATTCATTCTCACTGGTTCACAGCATCTGTCCTGTACTAGATAGTTCATGAATCCTTGTTAGTCATTCAGGCCTTAATGTGGCTGAGCTTATCTGTGGCTTTCTGACAGAGGGAGGTAAGGAGTAGAAAGGCTGGACATGCTGACCTCTTAAACTCGATTATTACTGGAACTTTTGAGTGGTGTAACTGATAGGTGTTTAGTGTTGTGAGATCTTACATTGAAGGAAGCGCTCACATGCACCTGTTTATAGTGCAGTGCCACATATGGAACTTAGTCTCTAATATTTATATCTTATGAATAAAAGAAGTGAACAAATTTTGAACTAAGTATATGCTAAATAAAAACTTTGTAATGTGTCAAAGTAAAAAAACAAACAAAAAACTTTGACTCCAAGAATTAAATTAACCTAGGCTGCCTGGAGGAATAGGTCTGCAATACCAATGTATATATTTTGGTCTTTTTGAGACAAGGTCTCCCTATAGACACAGCTGGCCTGGAACTCACTATGTAGACTGGGTTGGTCTTGATCTCACAGAAATCTGCCTGCCTCTGCCTGAGATCAAAGGAGTGGACCAGGGTACCCAGCCCCATACTTTATATTTTAAGTCTTCCACATTAGTAAAATCGGGGCAGCAGCCTGTTCTCGGTGGGTCACAAGCACTTCCCAGATGTTTGCATTCTTACTGGTGGTCCTTAGCTCCTGGATGCAACCCAGCAGTAATCCACTGCAGAAAGCATATCTGCACCCCCACACGGCCTCACCAGCTGGGGTGCTCCCTCTGAAAACTCACGTTCTGGTCTTATCTCACCATCCCAGGTCCTTGAACTTGTTATTTATACTGAGAGCATTGGAGTCCTTGGAGTAGGAGAGAAAACTGTGAGATTTCACTTTGAAGGAAGCTCTTACATGCACCTTTTTATACTGTAGTACCATGTATGGAACTTAGCCTCTAACATTTATGTCTTATGAATGAAAGCAGTGAACAGATCTTGAACTAAGTTTATGCTAAATAAAAACTTTGCTGTGTGTCAAAGTATCAAAAACTTTGACTCTAAGAATTAAATTGGGGCTGGAGAGATGGCTCAGTGCTCTCTGCTCTTGCAGAGGACCTGGGTTCGATTACCAGCACCCACATGGTAGCTAAGAACCATCTTTAATCTGGGCGCAGGAGCACACACCTTTAATCCTAGCACTCGGGAGGCAGAGGTAGGAGGATCTCTGTGAGTTCAAGGCCAGCCTGGTCTACAGAGTTGAGCTCCAGGTCAGCTGGGGCTATAGGGAGACCCTGCCTCAAAAAGACAAAAAAAAATAATAATAATAATAATTAAATTAAGCTAGGCTGGCCTGGTGGCATAGTCTGTAATACCAAGCTACTTGGGAGGCTAAGGCCAAAGGGTTCCAAGTTCCAGGTCAGTCTGAGCAACTTAGTAAAACCCTGTCTTAGAATAAAAGTAAAAAGAAGCCGGGTGTGGTGGCACATGCCTTTAATCTTAGCACTTGGGAGGCAGAGGCAGGCAGATCTCTGTGAGTTCAAAGCCAACCTGCTCTACAGAGCGAGTTCCAGGACAGCTGGGGCTACAGGGAGACTCTGTCTCAAATAGAAAAAAAAAAAAAAAAAAAAGAAAAAGAGAGTTGGAAATATGGCTTAATGGTGAAGTGCTTGCCCAACATGAGTGAGGTCCTGAGTTCAAGTCCCCAGTTCCAAGTTCTAAAAGAAAGGAAGAAAATTATTCTTAAATAATTTGTTTGCATTCACCTACACCAAAAACTTATACCTTCCAAAAAGCAGAAATATATATTAACCAATTATTAAGTATGTAGTCTTAACTAAACTTTAAAATATAATTGTGTGGGCTGGAGAGGTGACCTACCGGTTGAGAGCACCGACTCCTCTTGCAGAAGACCCGGGTTCAATCCCCAGCACCCACATTGTGGCTGAGAACCGTCTTTAGCTCCAGGGGAATCTGACGCCCTCTTCTGACCTCCGCGGCATTGCACGACATGGGTGCACAAACCCACATGCAGACAGTACATTCATACACATAAAAAAATGAATAAAATTTAAAAATATATATAATCGTGTATAATTGAGTATGTTAACATATATGAAACCTGCAGCGAATAAAATACAACAATTTTTTTATTACAAAAAGATCTAATGTAGTAACCTTTTCAAATTTATATTGTCGTGATAGGTTCTTTTTGATCTTCATCCACCCACAGTCTCTGCAGCTTACAAGGCCTGTCATTACCTTCAAGAGAAATTTCTAGAAAAATGAGATCCTGTCCAAGACCTCATTAAAAAGAAACATAAAACCTTTTAAGTTGATTAGATGTTATGCCTAAGAACGTGGTGCCAGCGGAACAATTTTCTTTTCTTCATTTCTAATTCCAAATGCCTAGACTTTACCTAGTATTTTCAACCCTGTTAAAGCATCAATGACAGACCAAAGAAACGATCACACCCAAGTCTAATTTGGTGAACCAATGGGTTTAGTAAGTTTACTTAGGGGAGCAAAGGGTGATCCAAAGATAGCTCTGTCACCGAAGAGCCCTACCCCAGTCTGGGTGACACACCTCAAGAAAACTGCATGCCTGAGTTTCCAGACCAACTAACAGCTCCAGTTAAGAGAGTCTCTGCCCCTGAGTATTTGTTTACCACTTTAATAACCTTGGGGAGGAGCTTTGGTGACCCTTGATGAATCGTGTAAGTTTCTGAGCTTCCTAGGCCTTGTAAGTGTCCTTAAGCCTCCTGAGCCATATGAGCCTCTCTCCTTCCTCCAGGAGAGATTCTATTCACAGCAAACAGCTACAAAACTCCTGGAAGGAAGAGTGTACAGCAAAGAGCTCCAAAGTGGGTAAAAGGCTGCTTTGGCCTGGGTGGTCAAGAAGGACAAACCTCTCTAGAAAAGTGACGTGTAAGCTGACGCTGAGGTCAGGAACATAACTGATGTGATCACACAAGACCATGTATTCCGTAGCTCTCTTTGTTCAAGCTGCTCTGAGTTTCTTGTTACACAGAGCTTTGCAAAGTATATAACCATTTCTGCCTGCTATAATTTTGTGCTTTGTGGAATATTTGTTGAGGGCATGATGAGGAGCCACTCAAGCAACCAGATAGATGTCTCAGGAGGAAGGACCAGCAAGCGCCAAGGCTTCCTTCGTGCTACGAAGAACTTTGTGCATGTGAGCAGGGTCTGCATATTTCGTGTTTGTGTTTCTTTTTTTTAATTTATTTATTATTTTATGTGTATGAGTGTACTGTCTGCATGTAGGTTGGTGCACCCATGCCATGCAATTCTGTGGAGGTCAGAAGAGGGTGTCAGATTCCCCTGGAACTGGAGTTAAAGATGGTTCTCAGCTGCCATGTGGGTGCTGGGAATCGAACCCGGGTCCTCTGCAAGAGCAGTCGGTGCTCTTAACTGCTAAGCCATCTCTCCAGCCCCGATATTGCGTGTTTCTAAGTGCACCATTTACCCTTCAGGCTACTAAATGGCCTTTCCAGGGCCTAGACAGATGGCTCAGCAATTAGGAGCACTGGCTGCTCTTCCAGTGGACTCAGGTTCAATTCCTAGCATCCACATGGTGGCTAACAACCATCTGTAACTCCTGTTCTAGGGGCTCTGATGCCCTCTTCTGACCTCTGCAAGAAGTATACACACAGGTGCACTTGCATACATGCAAGCAAAACACTCATATACTTAAAACAAAAAATAAATGGACTTTCTGCAGTTCTGAAGTCATGGCAAGCCATGAACAAAAACTGGAAAAGTCAATATGGATAGCTGAGTGGTAGCTGACATGAGATCAGAAAGTCAGGTGACCCGGATCACACAGACTATTGATGAATCTGCATTTTAGTCTAAGCCGAGATAGAAAGCAGATGTGGTTTTGGCAGATGGATGATCTTTCATGAACACATAGACTGTGAATAACGTGATGTTTTGGGCCACGATAACATGACAATAGCTTCGTTGTCAGAATGGATAGGGTGGTCAAAGTGAAAGATGTGGGGTCATTTGGTAGTCCATGTTAGTGATGATGACACAATGGTTTGGATTTGGAAATAGCAGCAGGAAGTGGATACGAAGTGACTCCTTGTATATTTTAGACCCAGCAGTCATATTCACTTGTAGTGTTTGTGACTGGTGTCTACTGGCAGCTTCTAACTTTGTTCTCTGTCATGTGTAATCACTAACTCTTAAGGTCATCTGATGTGTCAGAGTTGAGGGAGCTCTCTGGCTGAGTCACCTGTTGTGAGAGTGAACTGTTGCATAAGAATTCTGGGCTTATTTAGTTTAGATTACAAAGTCATGCTCATAAATGAAACAAAGAACTTGAAATTTGTGGATCTATTTATTTTCAGTTATCAAGAGACTCTTTCCTATCAATAGGAAATGAAGCCATAAAAAAATAAATAAAACTATTGAAAGTCCTCAAGATGAGAAGTGCTGTATCATAATGACTGCGTTCCCATAGTGATCTCACAAGATATGCAAAAAAAAACAGGCCACTTTGCAGTCAGCACACAACTATGGATTGACAATAAAGCAGTCCGTGGATGGTGGAGCCTGCCCATGGCTGCAGATCCTGCCAACAGGCAAAACATCATATCAGAAGCAGAGAGCTAAAAGCGGCCATAGAACACAGTACCTGCAGCACACCTGCATGCACAACTGTCAGAGATTTAGGGAAATAGAATTTTTAAAAAATGCACTGAACACATTGGAATTAAAGTCTAAGGTTAAGCTCCGGACTAAACAGGCAACATTGACAAGATCACATTGGGAGCAATTTGTCCTTACCCTGGGTCATCTTCTGCAATATCAAGATGTCTACACTTTAATATATACATATATATATATATATATATATATATATATGCCATCGTCAGGTGGGATAATCCTTACCTGTTCCTCCTTTTGGAGGGCAGATAGAAAATGATGATCGGAGTTTGCATGATACGTGATTAGCGTCTCTGCGTAATCAGGACTTGCAACACCCTGATTGCTCCTGATTCAAAAAATAAATAAATAAATAAATAAATAAATATATGCCAAACGTGGCGGCACACGCCTTTAATCCCAGTACTCGGGAGTCAGAGGCAGGTGGATCTCTGTGAGTTCAAGGCCAGCTGGTCAGCTGGGACTAAAGGGGGACCCTGTCTCAAAAATACATATATATATACATATATATACACATATATATATGTATATATATATGAAGACATAGGATTGGCTGTGCCATGCACTTGAACCTGAGTCATGCCTTTTAGATCTGACATTCCAGCACAGGGTATGTAGAAGGGTGCAACAAAAACTGCTCAGAAGAAGCTGGGCTGCTGGGCAAGGCATGCCACAAGATGGAAGGGAACATGACTCTGGAATGCTTGGAAGGAAAGCGAAGCCCATAAAGCAAGCTGCTATGTCATAATTGGACTCAGGGTGAGTCTACTCAGGTAGACAGAACCACGGGCAGGCAAACACCTGAAAACAGTTTTTGTATGGCAACTTGGAATGGAAGAGGTTGCTAGGCATTCCTGCATGGACTTTGGGGATCTTGGAAGATGGGGGAGTCCTGGCTCTGCCACCCTGCTGGGCCAACCTAGCTACCTCCCTTAGGCTGTCTGGGTCTTGGTTTGCATCATCTGTCCCCAGAGTCCATTTCCGGGTGTTTGTCCTGCAAATCACCCTCGCAGCTTCCTACATAGTGCTGCTGCCCTTCCATGGACTCCTCTGACTCCTGCTCTCCCTCCGGCTACTCTTTCTCCTCTCCTTCACTAGCTTCTCCTCTTGTGCTCATCTCTTAAAGACCAGTTCTTCCTGGTACTTCTTCCTCTTGCAGCTCAAACTCTGAACAATCCTCTAGCTACCACGATGTTTCCCAAGTAGCTGTCTCCAGCCTTAGCGTCTCCCAGGGTCCTTGGTAGATACCACCAGCTCACTAGCCACAGGACCGCACACTTTGTTTTTTTATACATTTTTTAAAATTTATTATTTTTTTATGTGTATGAGTGTACTGTCTGCATGTAGGTCTGTGCATCCATGACCTATGCAATGCCACGGAGGTCAGAAGAGGGCGTTAGATTCCCCTAGAGCTGGAGTTAAAGACGGTTCTTAGCCACCATTTGAGTGCTGGGAATCGAACCTGGGTCCTCTGCAAGAGCAGTCGGTGCTCCTAACCTCTGAGCCATCTCTCTAGCCCCTGCACACTTTTGCTCATTCCTTCCTATCTTCCTTCTTTCCTTTCTTCTTTCCCTCCTTTCTTCCAAGAGGTCACTATATAGACTGAGGCTGACCTCAAGTTTGTAATCCACCTGCCTCTGCCTCCCAGTTGAGATTATAGGATCATGCCTGGCAGGACTGGACATTTCTACCCAGATGTTTTTTCATCAGCCCAGATCCATCCACTCTAGGATCAAGCTTGTGTTTCTCTCCCCTCCTCTAGTATTCTGTCACAATTACCACAGCCATCATATACTCGCCTAGAAACCCAGGATTTGTCCACTTCTCTTTCTCTCACCACAAAATCAAAACTGTCATCAAAACAATTTTTATTTCAAGACTGAGGACTGAACCT
Source organism: Rhizomys pruinosus (assembly GCA_009823505.1). Lineage (NCBI taxonomy): Eukaryota > Metazoa > Chordata > Mammalia > Rodentia > Spalacidae > Rhizomys > Rhizomys pruinosus. Next base: position 231,829 of record VZQC01000897.1, on the reverse strand, counting down.
GGGGGTCACATCTGCTGGCAAGCACTGTATCACTGAGTTATATTCCTAGCCCTCTTTTTACTTTTTATTTTAAGACAGAATGGTAATAAGTAGCCAGGCTCTTCCTGGGTCAGCCTACCGAGATACCAGGCTAGGCTCTGAATCTATTTCCCAAGCGTACTCCTTCCCCTCCTGCACACACCCTTTGCTTTAGCTCTGTCTCTCACCTCTCCTTTGTCCTATTGCAGTCACAGTAGAGTTAATTCCCTTCAGTAGTCACTGTTTTTCTTTTAATATAGAATTCCATTAGTTTAGCTGGATGCAATGTCTCCAAGAAGAAAGACTACATTTCCCAAGATTCCATGCGGCTAGGTAAGACCCTGACCTTACGGCTGCAAAACTAAATTCTAGTCAATAGGATGTCTAGAACAAGTGACTCATTCAACTTCAAGCATTTTCTTAAATGAAATGGTAAGTCTTGCTTTCTTTATGCTTTTCCATAGGCTAATCCTGAGTTTTAAACTGAAAAATAAGGGCAAAATCCTTGGTAAGTGTTTCTCAAACATGAACTCTCACCAGGAACCCCTGGAAGGCTTGTTAAAATAAGGTGGAGCTCAGCGTGGTGGCACATGCTCATAATCCGAGAAAGGATTAACCAGAGAAAGGCTGACGAGGATTCTTACTATTTTTTGTGAGCTTTTGTAGTTTTCCAAGCTTTTTCTTGTGCAGCCTCTTATTTTACCTTCACAAGAACCTTCTGAAGGCAGGTACCGGCATTCCTATCTCACAGATGATGACATGAAGCATTCAGCGTGGTGGCACATGCTCATAATCCGGGCCTATGGGAGGTAGAAGTAGGAAGATAGTAGCAAATATGAGCCTAGCCTGGGCTACCTTTTGAAATCTCATCTCAAAAGTACCAAACAATAAACATAAAATGAATTACAAATTGATTGCTGGACACTAGCCCTAGAGTTTCTAATTTGGCTTTAGGGCCGGGTGGGGCCTGAAAGTTGCGGTTTTTAAAGCAGTCCCAGATGGTACTAACACTGCTGGCTCAGCGACTTCACACTAAGGACCTCTGGTTTAGAGGATAATAGAAATCAAGTCAAAATGGACCCAGAGGGGCCTCACAGAGCAGTGCTCTTCTGTGATTCATGACCACTCATTTTTAGACTGTTAGGAGAAAGAAACTTGTAGGCCTTATCATGAGTCTTTGTTATAGAAGCTTTATACCCAAATAATGAATTCTCCATGATTCACAGTTCTTTATCTTTGCAAACCACTGAGCTGACATGCTGCTTTTCTTCCTTAAATGCTTCAAATCTTCCTATCACCTAGCACAGCTTGATTCAACCATGAGGTTGGGTTGAGACCTGGAGCAGTGTGAGGAAGAGGAAGAATTCCGAGGGGCAAGCTAGGGATCACATGTGATCTTCTATAGGCCGAGCCACAACACGGCATTTCCAGACTCTAAAGGCTGCTCTACTTATGTAAAGTAAGCAAGCTAGCCTCGAACTCACAGAGATCCACTTGCCTCTGCCTCCGAAGTGCTGGGATTAAAGGCACGCACCACCACGTCTAGCTGCCCACCAGGTTTTATAACAACAATGTAATCCCTCATCTGCCCTGGAGGGAGCTACTAATATTTCCATTCACCAACCAGGAGGCAGAAAATATTAAGTATAGCTATGTGGACCAGAGCCTCCTTGAAGGGAAGACTCAGCTCCAACTAGGAGAGAGTTACTCAGCAGATAGGGTGGAGCCCTCCAACTGCAGAGAGCCACTATCACCCCCCGGGGCCACACCCTGCATGGCTGCATGCATCTGTGACACTTCTGATTGATGTGGGTACTTCCTGGGAGGGGTGGTGGAACTTACTTGAACCCACTCCCCAACTTCTTCCTCTGCCCCACAATTCTCCCTCCCTCCCCCCCAAGAGCTGGTCTCTTTCTTTCTTCCTCCTCCTCCTCCTCCTCCTCCTCCTCCTCCTCCTCCTCATTTTCTTCATTTGGTTTCTCAAGACAGGGTTTTACTATGTAACAGATGCCCTGGAATTTGCTGTGCCAACCAGGTTGGGCTTGAATTTACAGCCATCTTCCTGTTTTCTGCCTCCCAAGTGCTAGGATTACAAGTGTGCGCTAACATGCTCAAACTTCTTTTTGTTTTTCTTTTGTTTTATTTTTATTTATTTATTTATTTATTTATTTATTTATTTATTTATTTATTTTGGCCTTTTCGAGACAGGGTCTCCCTGTAGCCCCAGCTGTCCTGGAACTCGCTCTGTAGACCAGGCTGGCCTTGAACTCACAAAGATCCGCCTGCCTCTGCCTCCCAAGTGCTAGGATTAAAGGCATGCGCCACCATGCCCGGCTTTTTGTTTTGTTTTAAAGACAGGGCCTGATACTGGAATCCAGATAAGCCTGAAACTCTCTCTGTAGCCCAGACTGACCACGAACTCAGGCCCTCCTTCCTTAGCCTGGAAAGTGCTGGGATGACACACTGGAGTCTTCATGGTCAGCTCACTGGTATTGATTTATAAAAAGCATTTCACACTCAAAGTCTGTCTCATCTTCTTACAGATAAACCTGTAATGCAACTGAGAGTGGCAGGGCTGGCTCTGACCAAATCTAGGAATTATCCCAGGTCTGTTCATGGGGAAGCCAAGTTCCTTAGCATGGCATTCACAGCTCTTCGTGGTGTGGCCCCAGGAGGTCCCATTGCATAGTCACGGCAAGCATTTGCTCCGCTGCCATTTTAACCAGAAGATGTTCCCGTCAGACATGGTCCTTCCGTGTGTAGCTCAGGCCTCATCTCTGCTGTAATGCTTCCCAGAAGTCCCCGGACAGTAAAGAGAAGTCCAGAGGAATGAATGGAGCCTGGGAGCTTGTCAGGCCTGTGTTCAAATTCCAACTCTATGACATGTAGAGAACTGTGCTGAAGGACCCCCAAGGTTTTATGGACCCTTAAAATCTGTCTTTAGGAAATAAGGTTTCCCTCCCCACTTCCTCATACCCAGTGGTGCTTAAACTGAGTCACGCCCGCCTGTGGGTCAAGATAAGATTTCCCTCCCTGCTTCCTCATACCTGTGGTGCTTAACTGGGTCACACCCACCTGTGTGTCGCTGGCCTGCGTGCCGAGATGATTTTTCTATTACACAACCCTTCCTCCATTTCCCCATACCTTGGGATCTCTGCTTTTAAAAGTTCCCTACCCCAGTCCCTGGGGGTCGGTCTCCTCTGCTCCTGCATGGGTTACGAGTCTGACCCCAGTGCACTGGTTTCTCCCGAATAAACCTCATGTAATTGCAGTGAGAATGGTCTTGGCTGATTTTTTGGGAGTCCTATCCCGAGATTTGAGTGAGAGTCACTCCAGTTTCTGGGGGTCTTTCATATGGGGGCTCGTCTGGGATTTGAAGACCACCCTCAAATCACCAAGACCCTCTTGGAGGTAAGATTCTTTTTTTGTCTGTCTGTCTACTGTGTCTGTCTGATTCTGGGAGGCGCCAAAAATCTGTTACTTCTGGTTTGCAGTCGCTCCGCACTCGTGAGAGCAAGGAACTCCCCGTCCCGGACAAGGGGGCAGAGTTACCGACTGTGTCACCCTGGGAGACGTCCCAGGAGGTCTGAGGGAGGCCTGAGGACGCTCGAGGCCCTCCTGTCTGGGTGCCAACACGGACGTTGAGGCTCTGATAGAGAGTTTTCATGTCTTCTTGGCCGTCTGATAGTTTTTGTTGTTGGGCCCTTATTCTGTCTGCTGCTTTTATCTTGTTTCTCTGAGATTGCTTTCATTCTCATCCTCTGGGATCTCAGGATGGGAAATTCTAAATCTACCCTGATTTAAAGGAGGTATCTATGTCTTGTGTTTATGGTAACCATGTGCCTAAGATTCATGTAGCTTGTTATGCATCTAAGTTTGTGTGAGTGTGTGTGTGTGTGTGTGTGTGTGTGTGTGTGTGTTTGTAATTCAGTTATTGTGTTTGTCTCATGTTGGTTCTGTCAAACAAAGTGGCCACTTCAAGTTTCAATCCTTTATGTGCACAGAATCATTTCATTTTGGCATGCCAGACTAGATATGCACGTGCAAAGTTTAAAAATTGATATTTAAAAATGCATTTAAAGGCCTAAAATTTGGATACTGTAGTCATCTAAATTTATTGTCTCTGAGTCTCTCAAATGCTTCACAACAGGTGATAGTTGTTTATAGAAATCAGCCTCAGAGCTGACTGTTTAAAGATCCCATTTTGGTTTGTATTTGCTTTCAAAATGTAACTTGCTTGCTTTGGAATTATCTATTTTTTTAAGACCTTTGTGGACCAGATTCAGGACTGGAAATGGATTCTTGGACTAGCTTTTGTTTTGGGTGGGGCAGTTTTGTTGCCCCTTGGGACCGGGTGTGGTGGCACACACCTTTAATCCCAGTACTTGGGAGGCAAATGCAGGCAGTTTTTGTAAGCTCAAGGTCAGCCTGGTCTACAGAGTGAGTTCCAGGCCAGCTGAGACTAAAGGTAAACCCTGTCTCAAAAAAGACCAAAAGAAAAAAAAAGAAAAAAGCATGTGTGTGAGTGTTGATAATTCCACATGTGTATGTGACTATTGGTAATTTTCCACCTAAAGTAAATAACGTGGTGTTAGACAAAATAAATACAGGTAGCGGTCTCCATTGAAATAGTTCTTGGCATTAGGCAGGTCCTCCAAGGGACTCACAGCTCCTGGCCACAGGGGTGTATACCATATACACAACTCTGGCTAGAGAGTGGGACCCCCTGGTGCTTAAGGTCCCTGCCGTACTCCCAATCCCATCTGGTCAGTGGGCTGGGCCTTAGGTGTGAGTGAGAGTTGTTTTTGAGTAAAAGGATGCATCAAGCATATTGGAACCAGTAAGAAAAATGTGGGCAAGATGAATGTGTGTGTTTGAGGGGCTGGGGCTTACTGTCCCTGCACTGGGAGGAGTTGTGGATGTTTTCAGGCAGAAAAGGTATGGAAAGGATGAACAAGGGACTGAAATTGTGCTGTTTTTACTGATGAAAGAAAGGAGAAGCCTATTCTGAGTCTCTGATGAGAAAAAAGGCAGGTTAGAGATTTTTGTGATGCATCAGACAGGGCTGGAGTTTGGTCATAGAAGGGCCATTTCTCACCTCTCACCACCTGTACTTGCTTCAGACTCAAGTCACATTTGAACCCTGACTGCTCTGGTGACCACTGCTCAGAGGTGGGTCACTTTAATGTTCACACCCACTTAGAGCCCCACAGTAGACTCTGGATCAGGACTCCAGCAGGCTCATCTGGGAAGGTGACTTCCCTTGTCTCTAATGACCCAGTAGGGTGCCCGTCAGTAGCTGTGAGAAGCAGGCTGCTTCATGAGCAGCACCTTGTTTAAAACATGTATTTACAAAAATCTACCCAGTTGCTATCACAAAGGACCAGAGATAATCTGCTTCTTACAGGCTAGTAAAATTTGCATCAGCAGTCTGCCTTGGGAGGAGGTCTTTAGAGCTTGGGAAATTCCTGAGCACTCTGGAGGGCACACGTGGCAACCTTTCCATCTTTGCTAGAGACTGATTTTGGAGTCTGGCATCTGGATCAGTGGGGTGTTGCATGGCTTCCAGGGGTGCATTACAGGCTCTTGCCTCCAAGGAGCAAGGGAGAGCAGTCTGGAGCAGCTTTTTGGGGCTCTGTTATGTTTCTGCAAGAATTTTTGAGCCTGTTTCTCCTCCCTCCCTTCCTCCTCATGGGAGGAAAAGGGACCTCTCTGGGTCTGTCCCCCCCTTGCTGATCAGGCTGGCAGACTGTGTGTTTGTGTTGAAGAAGGATTGGTCTCAAAGAACTGGGTAAATCAAATTCATGAAAACTGTACTTCATGTTTTTAGTCTCCTAGCTGGGCGTGGTGGCACACACCTTTAATCCTAGCACAGCCAAGGTCTTTAGGTGCAGAGATCATTACTGTAGAATTTCTGAGTACTGTTACAAACTTAAGAGTCATATTTTACTCTGATTTAGGTTTTCATCTCTAATTTAGAGTTTTCATCAAGGTGCTAAAGTTTTGGGTTTGAAACTAGTTAAACATATTTGTTTCATGGAGCTGTTTAAATGAATAGGCTTGCATCTAATGCTAATGATTTACTTGATAATTGTATCTGGGAAGGAAGGACAGACTTTAGGCCCTTCATAATCTGCTGCTGAAAGCCTGACAGGGCTACTTGAATCCTCATAGACATAGTCTTTGGCCCAGAGGGAAAGTTTAAAAAACAGAGTTGCTGTGTGAAGTTGACCATTTGCATTCCTGCCATAAAATAAGCGGCATGGATGCCTGAGTGGATATAGAGAGTGTTCAGTCCTGAGATGTTTAAAACTAAGAGCTCAATTTTTATTGAGCATTTCTGTGATTTTTCAAACTATTGTATTTAAGATAACTGTCCCATCTTGTTACACGGGAAATATATATTAATTACTTAATAAATCTGCACAATTAAGGGTTAAAAAGATATAAAAAAATGTTAAAAAGGTATTTTTAGTAAGGATTTATGTAAAGATAATAAAAAAGTATGCGAGTGATAAAAGTCTGAGGAGGTTTGTTGTGACAGGTAAAAAGGACAATATATAAATAAGCTTAAATTTGTAAGGTTTAAGAGTGTTCAGTTTTTGTCCAACCTTTGTATGCATATCACATAGCACCTCAAGGTTTAGTAAAAATGATAAAATACCTGTACTAAGTTAAATTGGTATATATATAAATACTCAAGCTGGTTTACTAGTGGCCTGAATAGGATTGTAAATATACAGAGTTGTTAATTTTCAGTCCTCTCCTAGCTTGAACCTGACTCCCTGTTGCAGGTTTAGATTAAATGGGCACAGGTAAATGTTGGGTTACCTATGGCTACTGAAAAATGTACTTTATGTTTCTTGCAAGATTTGCTATTTGATATTTCTTTTAACCTAACCAGATAATTTGGCTTAAAAGGCTAGATTCTTTCTTCCTGAACCAGCTGTATGCAGTCCAGAAGAAGACAGTCTGGATGGGCTTGGTAATCCTTATCAGTTTATTTCCTGCCTTCTGGTATGTGTTACAACTCCTGTCTTTCTTTGGAAAACTATAAATCAGTATAAAGGGTCTGAGAAAGGAAGGATTGTCCCCATTTGAAGTAACTGTAGTGAACGGTTTTACATTTAAAATAAGCCTAAAATTGTTTAATTCGACCTTGCAGGTTATGCCTGTTTAACGTATGGTGTTAAGCCCCTCCTCCAGTCAGTATTATACAAGGCTGCTTGAACTTTTGTCTAAGCCTTATCTAGAATATTATACAGTAATTAAAGGTGTTAGCCTGGTGGAACTTAGCCTTTCTGGGTGGATAACTACCATACTTAAATGCCCATACCAATTCGGCTGAGGGACCTAAGGAACATCTTTGCTCCTTGCCCTCTGAGGTCAACCAATCCTAGGAACTATGTCTGGGGGCATCTCTTGAAATGTCCTGCAATTGTGAGTCACCAGTCCTCCTAGGCAGGGAGGTCTTGGAGACCCACTAATGGGACTCTAGCCAGTGTCCAGTCTGTAAAAAGGAAAGCCTGGTCTAGCAAGACCTGACTTTGTCCTCGTGTGGATGGAACTGGTGATTGAAAAACCAAGAGGAGCCAGAAGCCTCTCCCCCCCAAAGGCCCGAGTGGTCCCTGAAGACCAGATCCTCAACTGACCTTGAGAAAACAAAAGATGGTTAATCTGGGCTAACTGTATGGATTTAGACACCCAAGAGGAAGAGTATAACCAAAAGATAAGTAATCATTATATTTCCTTTAAAGTCTGAAAGACTGTGCCTCCAAACACTAGATTTTAAGTCATTTAAAGTCATATGAGATCTGTTGTTATCAAATAATAAAGTTTCCTCTCTCTCTTTAAGCAACCACCTAAGGGAAACTCACACCAAGATTATTGAAACTTGCTGGAAAGCAGATCCTGAGTCCAGACAACACCATAGCCAAATGAACAAAAGGAGAAGCTCAATGGATGCTTCGGAACCCCTCATTGAGAAATTCTAAAGGACTTTTAAGTTGGACATTTAATTCACCCTGTTCCTTTCCTGGTTCCCTGTCTAAAAATGTACCTAGCTACTCTCTTCACAGGCACTGGCTAAGGATTTTGTTCTCTGTCCTTTTGGGGTCTTTCAGATAGATCCACTGAGCAGGAGTACCCCAGTTGCCACCTCCTACGCCCCTTTTCAGCATGGAAGAAGTCAGAGCGGTCAGCGCCCCAATTCCTCCTGGCAATTGGGGTAACCTCCTCAGAGGGTAATGTGATAAGAGTAGGAGCTAAAAATTGGCTAGGCAGTTTAGGGTCAAGACCCCCGAAAGGAGCCAGTTTCTTCCTCAGCTGAGAGCTGAAGACTTCCTAGATCTGCCAGTAAACTTATCCTTCTGGTTGCTCTGACTTATGGACCATGCATCCTTAACTCACTTGTCAGATTTATTAACCAGTGGATAAAATCCATTAAAATCATGGTACTCAGGACAAGGTATGGCCCCGTATATGGCCCCCCCTGAGGAAAAAGACAGGGGAGTCTAAACTTAGCCTCCCAGTATACAAGGAAAAGAATGTAAGAGAGGCCCACACTGACTCCATTTTGAGTATAGCCACCACTTTAAGCAATTACTGAAACCTGCTCAATCCAGGAAAAAGGTTGATTGCTCAAAGACAGTTGCTCAAGGCCTCAAGAACAGCTAACTTAAAGATAATTGTTGATATGTGAGGGCAGATGAACTGACCCAACATTTCCTCATTCCAGTTGCAGGATTGTGTCTAAAGATAACTGTTGGTATGTTTGCCAGAGAGTAGGTGCTGTGTAGAGTTTAATGCTTCACCAACAATATCAGTGCATAGAACATAAAGGGCCTAAAAATAAAATTAAAAAGGTACTCCGAGCTTTAGTTTTTGATTAGAACTATGTCCTAGAGAGAGTGGGGAATGAAAGACCCCCAAGGTTTTATGGACCCTTAAAATCTGTCTTTAGGAAATAAGGTTTACCTCCCCGCTTCCTCATACCCAGTGGTGCTTAAACTGAGTCACGCCCGCCTGTGGGTCAAGATAAGATTTCTCTCCTTGCTTCCTCATACCTGTGGTGCTTAACTGGGTCGCGCCCACCTGTGTGTCGCTGGCCTGCGTGCCGAGATGATTTTTCTATTACACAACCCTTCCTCCATTTCCCCATACCTTGGGATCTCTGCTTTTAAAAGTTCCCTACCCCAGTCCCTGGGGGTCGGTCTCCTCTGCCCCTGCATGGGTTACGAGTCCGACCCCAGTGCACTGGTTTCTCCCGAATAAACCTCATGTAATTGCAGTGAGAATGGTCTTGGCTGATTTTTTGGGAGTCCTTCTATCCCGAGATTTGAGTGAGAGTCACTCCAGTTTCTGGGGGTCTTTCAGTGCCACTTTATCTCCTGTTTTTAATATGAGGACACTAATGACTACTAGAATGGTCTGCAAATTTAATACAATCTACAGATCACCTAGCCCAATGTTTCTCAAAATCTAATGTGCATAGTGATAGCCCGTATGTCTTGTCCAAGTGCAGAGTCTGAGATGGAGCATTTCCAACAGGTCCCCAGGTGGTACAGTGAGTAGGAATCCATGGACCATGTAGTGCAGCCTTAGCCCAAGGTAAGATCTCAGAGACGTTTATACCTCCTCACCCTGCCCTTCCTCCTTCCTCTTGCCACAAATACCATTTTAGCCATAACTATTTGTGTAATGCTCGCTACCCCATTCTTTAATGAGTTGTGTCTGTGTCTCTCACTAGACTGTAGTTGTGTCTGTGTCTCTCGCTAGACTGTAGTGAGTACAGAAACCACATTATCCCCCTCTCTTGGTCACTGGGGCCCAGCAGAGGGCCAGGTATACAAAAGAGACCAATGAATGTTTGATGAGCTAAGCTTTCTTTTTTTTTCTCTTTTCTTTTTTTTTGTCTTTTTAAGACAGGGTCTCCCTGTAGCCCCAGCTAGCCTGGAACTCACTCTGTAGATCAGGCTGGCCTTGAACTCACAGAGATCCGCCTGCCTTTGCCTCCGGAGTGCTTTCTAAAATGGGAATAAATGCATCAACTCCATGTGTGTCAACAAGTCGTGGGGATGAGCGAATGTGATCATCCAAAGCGGAGCATGGCGGCATGCGTGGTGTGGTCCAGATATAAAGCATTGTCATCTGTCAGTTTTCCACTCTGCAGTAGCTCGGATTTATGCAGTGGAAGGAAGCGTGTTTGCTTGTGGCAGTGGCTTGGGCTCAGTGATTATAAAAACCCAGATTCATCTGTAGTTTAAAAATAAACCACATCCTTTCCAGGAGGATAACAAACGTGACACTCCGCCTCTGATAAGAAAGCAATTAGAATGATTCCAATGAAAAGGCTTCAAGTTTCCATCAAGCCAATGCACCAATCAATCAATTAATCAATCAATCACAAGCATCACCCAGTGCCTGTCTCCAGGTGGCACTGGGTTTTGTGTTTTTGTTTTTGTTTTTTGGCACTGGGTTTGGAAATGACATTTTTCGTATCTACCTCCCACAAATGGGCAAGGGGTATCAGCCTCATCGTCTCCTGACTATTAGAAGGATATAACATTCAAAGATCCCAGAGACAGGAAGAAAGAAGGAAAGGAATATCCAAAATGTAGAATACAGTGGGTTAGAGAGCTTGCCTCACCCAGCTTGATACCAAGTATGTTCTCTTGATCTAGGTGGATACTCTTAGTCAAACATGCAGAAGACACATAACCTGGTCAATGGGGACATTAAACACTTACTTAAAAAAAAAAAAGGGTCTCACTCAAAATTTGGGGGCATTTAAAAAAAAATAAAAAGGTCTGTGCTGGGTGTGATGGTGCACGCCTTTAATCCCAGCAGTAGGGAAGCAGGGGCAGGCGGATTTCTGTGAGTTCAAGGCCAGCCTGGTCTACATAGTGAGTTCCAGGACAGCTGGCGCTACAGGGAGACCCTATATCAAAAAGACAAAAAAAAAAAAAAAAAAAAAAAGGAAGGAAGGAAGAAGGAAGGAAGGGAGGGAGGGAGGGGAGGATGGGAAGGGGAAGGAAGGAAGGAAGGAAAGGGAAGGAAGGAAGGAAGGAAGAAGGCAGGAAGGAAGGAAGGAAGGATTCGCAGTTGTTTAGGTCAGAGATGACCATCCAGTCAGCTATGAGGACACACTTGAGGTCTCTCATTGGCTTCGCTAACCCTCCCTAGCAACTTGTGTGTTTTTTTTTTTGTTTGTTTGGTTGTTTTGGTCTTTTGAGACAGGGTCTCCCTGTAGGCCCCGGTGTCCTGGAAAAATGCTGGCTCTGTAGACCAGGCTGGCCGTGAACTCACACAGGCTGCCTGCCGCGGCCTTCGTCCAAGTGCTTAGGCTTACCGGGCGTTGCGCCACCACGCTGAGCAGCACCTCGGGGGTTCTGATTGGGTGTTTTGGTCTTGCGATCTAGTCCTCGAATACGGCGCTAACTAGAACAAGTTCTCTGCAGTGTCACTATATAACACAAGCCAGTGCCATCTAAGGCTGCTGTTCTGACTAGAACCTAAGAACAAAAGACAGAATCAGACATCTATGTTGGACACTTGCATATAGTCCACCAAATTGTAGTTTTTAGTAGCCTGGGACTAACAAAATTATTTAACCAAAGACTACTTTTCAATTAATTGTGAAAAAAAGCTTGTATGTGACATGCCAAAATAAAATAACAGTTTAACTAAAAGCAGAGGACTTTACAAATAATTCTTTATGCTCATAAATCCATACTAGATGGACTACATTTCTGGATCTACACTGCCTGCTAGAGATCCACTCCTCTCCAGAGAGAGAGAGAGAGAGCACGCTCTGCAGAGTCAGCAGGCCACAGGCTGAGAGTCAGATGGGCTAAATGCCAGAGGCAAACTTTTCTTTTCAGCATCATGTTTATCATTGTCTTCACCAAAGGAGGGGAGATTAAAAAAAAATAAATCCCACACAAAGGAGGATTCAATCCCAGACCTCCTGCCCTCTGTAGTTCATAGTGTGAATAAAATGAACCAGTGAATAATTGCCAGGTGTGTTTTACAAACCAGCTTATAGATATCCAGATCTTAAAAAAAAAAAAAAAAAAAAAAAAAGGGCTGGAGAGATGGCTAGCGATTAAGAGCGGCCGACGCTCTTAACCGAGGGACTCAGGTCAATCCCCAGCCCCCACATGTCGGCCGAGAACAGTCTGAAACCCCAATTCCAGGAGAACTCCCGTTCCAGGGTAATCCGACACCTCTTCTGACCTCCGCCGCATTGCACGAATGGGTGCACCAGGACCGCAGCAGACGTCCATTCTACACATACAAAACATTAAAATAAAATTTTTAAAAAAGAGAAACAAAAACAAAAGGTACCATTATCTTACATACAAAAGGGATGACATCAAGAGTTAACAGCACCTTCCAGGCTGGCCTAGGCCATACCACAGTCTATCTGATGACTTTGGGCCAGATAGATAGACTATACTAGATCAACTGAAGATGTGGTTCAGAGGCCAGCATTTTATTAATTGTTTCAGATCAGACAAGAGCCAGATGAATAAAATTCGCCAGAATACTTTGAGCTCTAGAAAGCATGAAACTACTAGACAGATGTAACTCAGGAATTCAGTGGACTGAAAATTCCTCCTCCGTCAAGCATTTAGAGCCACACAGGAGTCTGAGAGATTTGAAAGCCACATTTGAGCATGGCCTCTTGCTTGCTGCGGTATAGGAAGAGGGTGTCCTGAGCTAATGCTGATGGCTCAGCTTGGTCTCCAGAGTGAGATGGAATAGAATACACACCCCAGACAGGTGGCTGCTGGTCCTAAGATGAAGGTCGTGTGGCACTGGCTTGACCTGTATTCTTTTTTTTTTTTTTTTGGTCTTTTGAGACAGGGTCTCCCTGTAGCCCCAGCTGTCCTGGAACTCTACTCTGTTAGGACCAGGCTGGCCTTGAACTCACAAAGATCCGCCTGCCTTGCTCCCGAGTGCTAGGGATTAATGCGTGCCGCCACACGCCCCGGCTTTTTTTTGTTTTTTTTTTGTCTTTTCAAAACAAAGTCTTCTTGTAGCCCCAGCTAGCCTGGAACTCAATGTAGACCAGACTGGCCTCAATGTCACAGAGATCTATCTCTGCCTCTGCCTGTGATATGCCACCATACCCAGCCCAGCTATTTTTTTTTCTTTTTAGAGTTATTTAGTTAGGATGTTTGTCTGTCTGTGTGTAGGACAGAGGACAACTGGCAGGAGCCTGTTTTCGCCTTCTACCATGTGGGTTCTGAGGATCAAACTCAGGTTGCCAGGCTTGGTGTCAAGGGCCCTTACCTGCTGAACAATCTTGCTGACTTTCCTATCCTATATTCTTATGCCTAAAATCTGGCCCTGGATTTTAATTCATCTATCCCCCAGACCTGTGGACCAGAGCACATAGTAATTGCTATTTTATTTTTGTTATTTTTGAGATAGGGTCTCCCTAAAGCCCTCGCTGGCCTGGAACTTACTATGGAGATCAAGCTGACCTCCACGGAAATTTGCTTGCCTTCGCCTCTCCAGTGCTGGGATTAAATGTGTGCACCACCATACTGAGTGTTATTTTTCTATTTTATTATTATTATTATTATTATTATTATTAGGTATTTTTGAGATGGGGGTCTCACTATAGCCCCAGCTTTCCTAGAACATTATATAGACCAGGCTGGCCTTGAACTCAGAGATCCGCTTGCCTCTGCCTCCTGAGTGCTGGGATTACAGGCATGAGAGTGTATTTTAAATTAATGCACTTTGGGGGCTGGAGAGATGGCTCAACGGTTAAGAGCACCAACTGCTCTTGCAGAGGACCTGAGTTTGATTCCCAGCACCCACATGGTGGCTAAGAATGATCCTTAACTCCAGTTCCAGGGGAATCCAACACCCTCTTCTGACCTCCGTGGTATTGTACAACACGGGTGCACCAACCTACATGCAGACAGTACATTCATACACATAAAAAAATAATAAATAAATTTTAAAAATATTAAAAAAATAAATGCACTTTATGCAGTATTTTATGCTAACTAGCTAATGTGGTATATAATGGCTATGAATAGTTTTGTTTGTGTGTTTTATTCTGTGTGTTTCTGTACCTGCGTGGGGTACACAAATGCCACTGCACATGTGTGGAAGTCAGGAGACAACTTGAACAGACTCTGTTCTCTCTTTTCCTCACGTGGGTTCCCGTGATGAAATTCAGGTCAGCAGCCAGGCTTGGAGGGTAACCCTTCTCCACCGAGCCACCTAACCACCTCTTTTAATTTTTTAAATTATAAATAGGTGTAACAATAGTTGACCTACATTGTACTTAGTAGTTTACTAATCTCTTTCTTTCAACTAGTTTGTAAGACTGTTGAGGGTAAAGACTAATTGTTCTTGTCATCTCCAATGCTTGTCATAAAATAAATACCAAATTTCAGTAAGCGATTTATTTATTTATTTATTTATTTATTTTTGATCTTTTCCAGACAGGGTCTCCCTGTAGCCCCAGCTGTCCTGGAACTCACTCTGCAGACCAGGCTGGTCTTGAACTCACAAAGATCCGCCTGCCTCTGCCTCCCAAGTGCTAGGATTAAAGGTGTGCGCCACCACGCCTGGCTTAGTAAGTGTTTTAAAAACAAACAAATGGGCTGGAGAGATGGTTCACCGGTTAAGAGTGCTGACTGCTCTTGCAGAGGACCCAGGTTCAATTCCCAGCACCCATATGGTGGCTAAGAACCATCTTTAAGCTGGGTGTGGGAGGACATGCCTTTAATCTTAGCACTCAGGAGGCGGAGGCAGGCAGATCTCTGTGAGTTCAAGACCAGCCTGGTCTACAGAGTGAGTTCCAGGCCAGCTGGAGACCCTGTCTCAAAAAGACTAAATAAATAAAATAAAATAAAAACAAACAAATGGGAGGCAGGCAGATCTCTGTGAGTTCAAGGTCAGTCTGGTCTATGGAATGGGTTCCAGGCCAGCTGGGACTATAGGGAGACCCTGTCTCAAAAAGACACAAAAAAGGATAACTTAAAAACAAAAACGAACAAACAAAAAAACCCACTTAAGCTGGATGTGGTGGCACATGCCTTTGATCCCAGCACTCAGGAAGCAGAGCCAGGTAGATCTCTGGGAATTCAAGGCCAGCCTGGTCTGCACAGCGAGTTCCAGGATAGCTGGGGCTACAAGCTTGTTTTGTCAAAAAGATAAAACAAAACAAAACAAAACAGAAAACAACAACAACAGCAAAAACACTGAAGAGCCGGTCATGGTGGCACACTTCCTTAATCCTAGCAGAGGCAAAGGAAAGCAGATTTCTGTGTGATCAAGTCCAGCCTGGTCTACACAATAGGTTCCAGAGTTCGAGGTCAGCCAGGACTTAAGGGAGACACGGTATCAAAAAGACCAAAAACAAACAAGTGAAGAAAACCACTTAGTATAGTGCTCACATGGTAATCCCATAAGATAAGTTCTATTATTAGCCTCAGTCAATAGAAGATGAACAGAAAGTTTTACACTTCTTACATTACACAGCTGTTAAGGTGGTCAAACATCTAAACAATTGGGATGAGGTACCCACTGCTAACCATGATTTTGTACAGCCCACTCTCAGTACCTGTGGGGAATGGACCCCAAACTCTTCCTGGTTTCCGAAATCCATGGATACTCTAGTCCCCTATATAAAATTGTGCCGTATTTCCACATAACCTGCACACATTCTTCCACACACTTTAAATCACTTATCATATACACTCCACTATAACATACAGGTTATATATGATATATATAT
>VZQC01000897.1:203829-213948 GCA_009823505.1 Rhizomys pruinosus | reverse complement strand
AACAACAACAACAACAGAAAAGACTGCATCAAAGAACTGACTGAAACAGTGAACTTCTGCTCAAAACAGTCAACTTCCCCATGGAAAATATTGAGAAAGACTAAGAGTTGGAAAGCATGTTTGGCAGAATGCATGAGCTCTGGCGGGGTGGGGGAATGAGCGGGAACACGGGTCTAGATTTGTTAAAAATAAATAAATAAATTTATGTGAAAAAAAAAAGAGCAGTACCATGTTTAGGGAATGACAAAACAAAAAAGCCTCTTCAAGATCAATTTGCAGTGTTTTTCTAAACATTTTCTACCCTCCATTGGCCAAACCCACAAATTCAGGTTATGGAAGGCAACTTACTGACAGTAGGCTTGGGTTCAAGGTTCAGACAGACCCGACTGCCCATCCAAATACCATCACGCTAGCTGTGTGACCTTGTCAAAACTTCTGGATATCTGTACCTTGGTTTCCTTATTTATAAAATGGTGGACAACATCATCTACTTTGAGCAATGGTTCTAAAGATTCAAGGAGGTGGATGTGCAGGACCAAAGGACATGGCATGCAGATGGTACTGATCATGGATAGATAATAAGCTATAAAAGTAGACTAGGCCAGGCTGAAGCTGGAGAGATTAATGGGAGAGGATGTCAGAAGGAAGCACATGAGAGAGAACAGTTCAGACAGTTCAGAGCAGGCTTGCTCAAGGAGATGAACGTGCATGTTCCTATTGTTGGAGAGGTAGGTCCTGTCTTGTGGGTTATCCAATGGCTGAGCTTTACCAGGCTGTGACTGTTACCAAAAGCCTGATGGGCTGGCCTCTTGTCTTCTCTGAAGGGTGATGGTGAGGTTGTGGGTCAAGGGACTGAGATGAAATGAGGAAAGTCTTGTTGGCCTGTGTTTATTAGGATTGTGGGGGTGAGTCATAGGAAGACACTGCATGAGGCTGGAGCATCTCGGCCCATGTGCACAATTCCGAATCAGTGTCTTGACTGTGAAGGGGCTGATGGGGAGAATTCTGAATCACTGTCTTGATGATGAAGGGGCTTGTGGGGAGATAGGGTGGATCGAGTGAAGAAAAAATTCCTAAAATCTAATAAAATGTGGCCCATGAGAATAACTGCCTAAAAAGTAAAAAAATAAAGTTTTTAAAATTATTGTTATGATAATGGTAAACTCAGAAAATGTTTTTTTTTAAGGTGTAGAATACAAAGGTATTTAGAAGCCCAGGTTGGGGGCTTTGTTTCCAAGCACTTGGGAGACAGAGGCAGGGGTCTCTATGATCATGTTCAAGGTCAGCCTGGTCTACATAGTGAGTTCCAGGACAGCTGGAGCTACAAGGAGACCCCGTCTCAAAAAAACCAACCCCCCAAAAAAAAGAGACATCTCCAGAAACAAACTTGAATCACTAGGCCTTAGTATATATGACAAAATGGATAGAATAGGGTGGGTAGGGCTTAATCTAAAGATGATCAAGATGTATTGTATGAAATTCACAAATGTATATATATATTGAAAAAAGGAGCAAGGACACCAGTAGAGNAAAAAAAAAAAAAAAAAAAAAAAAAAAAAAAGGAGACAGACTTAGAGGTAAATATGATGGTTAATCCTGGGTGTCAACTTGACTGGACTAAGGTAAGGAATGAATAAGAGAAAAAGGATCTTCGGATTGGACCACCTCAACCTGGATGGCCCACCCCAAATGTGGGCGTTACCTTCTACCAGCAGGCAGTATTAAAGGCCATGGCAGAGGGAGCTGGTCCCTTTTTTTTCCTGCGGCTTGCCTCTCTCACTGGTGAGTTTGTCTTGCTGCTGTGATCAACCCTTCGGATCCCAGCATCCCAGCGTGTACTGAGACCGGCAGATCTCCTGGAATCCATTGGGCCTTCAGCACCAGATTGGGACTACTGAGACATCCAGCCTTGCGGACTGAGCAGTTCCCTGGATTCTCAGCCTCTCCAGTGCAGCGCGGCTACTGTTGAACTCCTTGAACTGTCACGTGAGCAAATCAATAATTGTATATAGCTATGTATTCGTCCTGTTGCTTCTGTTTCTTTAGAGAACCCTGACTAATACAGTAAATAATTCAATACTGGTGCAACTGCCTGTGGATAGGTCCTTGGACCTTTTATTTTTTAATTAATTAATTAATTTTGGTCTTTTTGAGACAAGGTCTTCCTGTAGTCCCATCTGGCTTGGAACCCACTCTGTAGACCAGACTGGCCTTGAACTCACAGAGATCCGCCTGCCTCTGCCTCCCATGTGCTAGGATTAAAGGCATGCACCACCACGCCTGGCCTATACTTTTTTTTTTATGTGTATGAGTGTCTTGCCTTCATATGTAAGTGCCCCCATGTCATGCAATGCCCATGGAGGTCAGAAGAGGGCCTTAGATCTCCTGGAACTGGAGTTACAGATAGATGGCTGTTAGCCACCCTGTGGATGCTGGGATTCAAACCCTGGTCTTCTGCAAGAGCAACCAGCTCTCTTAACCACTAAGCCATCTCTCCAGCCCAGATTTTATACTCTTAATTATATTTTTTGTATATTTTAGATCTTTTACACACACACACACACACACACACACACACACACACACTGCTTCAACAATTATTTAAATATAACTTTTCCTAAGAGAATAATAGCAGAAGAAAATGAAAAAAATTTCCTTTTGTCCAGTTCCAAACCTAGTCATGGTCCCTGGTTCCTTTTGATTTTACCTTCCATACCCAGTTTATCATCAAGCTTAGCTGACTCCACTTATACAACATACTCAGAATCTCGTTGCCACCTCCTCTTCTTCCACCACTGCCCTGGTTCATGTCTGTCTCCTGATTGTACCTTATAAATTCCTAACTGATCTGTTGAATCTTCTGCCCTATGTGATCACTTCACATCTCAGCCAAAGAGAGATTTGAGCACATTGGTCCTTAGCCTCAAAGCCTTCAGTAGAAGCAAGTCCCCTTACAATAAAATCTAACTCCTCACCCACCTGGCTCCCATCTTTTGCCTGACACCTCTGGCCCTTGCTTACTGAACACCAGCCATTTCATTGTTTTTGTTTCTCAAACATGCCAAGCTCTTAGGCAGACTGTAGTTGCTGTTCCTCAGCTCAGAACTTTTGGTCCCTGGATTCCCACTCAGGTCTCAACTTGATCCCCATAGAGGCCTCGCTGAGTGTCTCCATCTGAAGATTCCTGCCTACCTGTCCTCTAGCTCAGCCCTCTAGGTTTGATCTTCGTTTGTTTGTTTGTTTGTTTGTTTGTTTGTTTGTTTGTTTTGAGACAGGGTCTCCCTTTAGTGGTTTTGAGACAGGGTCTGTTTGTTTTTTAAAACCATAATTGAATATATTTGTAGGGTAAATCATGCAGTTTTAAGGGGACTGTCAATAGTTGGAATATAGATTACAAAAATGCAATACCGTTATTTAAGCTTTTTGTTCTCTCCCACTTAAAAAAATTCAGGGGGCTGGAGAGATGGCTTAGTGGTTAAGAGCACTGGCTGCTCTTCCAAGGACCTGGGTTTGATTTCCAGAACCCACAATGGTGGCTATCAACTGTCTATAACTCCAGTTCCAGTGGATCCAACACCTTCTTCTTGCCTCTTCAGGCTTTCTAAAACACTAGTACACTTACATGCTTGCAAGCAAAACACTCACACACATAAAAAAGATAAATATTTTAAAATTTTTTTAATAAATTTTTATTTTTTTATTTTATTTTTTTTTTTTTGGTATTTTTTTTTTTTTTGAGACAGGGTCTCCCTTTAGTCCCAGCTGGCCTGGCGCTCACTATGTAAACCAGGCTGGCCTTGAACTCACAGAGATCTGCCTGCCTCTGCCTCCCGAGTGCTAGGATTAAAGGCATGAGCCACCACACCTGGCTTTAAGATGATTCTTAGCCACAATGTGGGTGCTGGGAATTGAACCCCAGTCCTCTGCAAGAGCAGTCAGTGCTCTTAACTGCTGAGCCATCTCTCCAGCCCTGATCTCATTTCTTATGACATCTGATATTTTCTAAATCTAACTGCTTGCATCACAAAG
This sequence comes from Rhizomys pruinosus, assembly GCA_009823505.1. Classification (NCBI taxonomy): domain Eukaryota; kingdom Metazoa; phylum Chordata; class Mammalia; order Rodentia; family Spalacidae; genus Rhizomys; species Rhizomys pruinosus. Next base: position 209,919 of record VZQC01000897.1, on the reverse strand, counting down.
TAAAGAGAGACCACTTTATCTTACTTATGGGCCCCAAAATTTCTAGAACCTAGAACAGAGCCTGGCCATAGACATTGCTCAATATTTGTTAACAAATTCAAGATTATAAGAATTCCAAGGCGCCGGGCGTGGTGGCGCACACCTTTAATCCTAGCACTTGGGAAGCAGAGGCATGCAGATCTTTGTGAGTTCAAGGCCAGCCTGGTCTACAGAGTGAGTTCCAGGATATCTGGGACTACAGGGAAACCCTGTCTCAAAAAGACCAGAAAAAAAAAAAGAATTCCAAGGAAAGGAAAACAAATCTTTTTTATTTTTTCCTGACCAATTCTAAAGGCTCTTGGGATGTGAGAGATTTGAAGAGGGTCACACTTTCCCCAAACTGCCAAATTGTCTACAACTTACTTTTTCAGCTAGCTTTCTGAATTCTCAGATACCTTCTTAAAGGCCTTGTATGTGAGTAACCTGGTCCTCAGCACATCACTGTTATTTCCCATTCCCTTGGTCTACGACCCTTTCATCACTTGATCTAGTCTGACTTGGGCCTAGGAATCCGCTTTGCTCCTTCTGGAAGGTTTGGAGCTACAGAAAGAAAACTTTGAGTCTTCCTTGTGCTGCTTTCCCTACTATTTCCCATGAAGATGCTGGAGTGGTACGAGAGAAGTGTTTTGGCAGAGAGTTCTGGGGTATTTGCACACTGGGTCATGGAGCACAGAGAGTAGCATCTAGGAACTATACTCTAAGAAGACTATTCTGGACAAACAGCCGGTGGTGTTACCTGAGGAGTTTGCATTGAACAAATACATTTAGGTCATTACACAGAGCTTCTCATTCATTACCTAGATGCATACCCATCCCCTAGAGTCTTGCCCTTAAGGCAATTACTCTTAGCAGTTTGATGGATGGCCATTCCATTCCTGAGACTTATTCATGGCTGCTGGTTAAGAATCTTCTGGATGAAGATTAAAGGTGTGGTCATACACACACACACACACACACACACTTCATTTACTCCTGACAACAACCCTACAGGGTAGGCAGCATTCTGCTTTTACAGTTGAGCTTAAATCCAGGCCTGCCTAGCACAGGCTCTGTGTGACTCAAGGTTATAGCAGCTTAGAGAAAAGGAGATGGAGTAGCACCTGTCAACGAAAGCCCAAGTGGACAATAGGAGGGGCAGAGAATCTGTCTCACTGAAATCACCACAAAGGTGTTATCCCTCTAAGGGGCAGGCTTGTCCTGGATTCTAGATTTTCTAATTTGTTTGGAAATCAGTACAAATACCAAAAGCTGAACAAAGAGTTTTTGAGACAGGGTCTCCCTGTAATCCCAGCTGTCCTGGAAATCACTTTGTAGACCAGGCTGGCCTTGAACTCACAAAGATCCGCCTGCCTCTGCCTCCCGAGTGCTGGGATTAAAGGCATGTGTGTGTGTGTGTGTGTGTGTGTGTGTGTGTGTGTGTGTGTGTGTATGTGTATGTGCTTGTGTGTATGTGTGTGTGTGTGTGTCTCATCAAGTACTCCCCCCCTTTATAGTTTCTGATAGTGTCCATACAAGCTCATGTGTTGAAGTCTAAAGTCTTTTTTTAAAAACAATTCTTTTTATTTATTATTGTATGTGAATGAATGTACTGTCTGCATGTAGGTTTGTGCATCCATGACGTGCAATGCCGGGGAGGTCAGAAGAGGGTGTCGGATTCCCCTGGAACTGGAGTTAAAGATGGTTCTTATCTGTCATGTGGGTGCTGGGAATAGAACGGGTCCTCTGCAAGAGCAGTCAGTGCTCTTAACCCCTAGGCCATCTCTCCAGCCCCGAAGGGTCAGTCTTTAACTGGTGGATCCAATCCTTGAGTCACGACTGGACCATGAGGGCTGTATCTCTATCAGTCCAGAGGTGGCTTCCTACTTTTGTGTTATTGGGAGATAGTGGAAGCTTTCAGAGGGTATTTTGTTCCTAGCGCCTTCTCTCCCTTCCCAGTCTGCTTGCTTTCCCTGTGCTTTTCCACTAGGATGCTCTGCCCCACCCCAAACAACAAAACCAGCCAAACTTCTCCCTTCAAATGGTTTCTCTCAGGTAGTTATCACAACAATGAGAAGCTAATGTGCACTTTGCGGTTTGTTAAATGTGGTTAGGTATATTTAAATTTCAGATGACACCCCCAAGAGTAACTTAGTGACTGACTCCCTCAGACTTTAGGTAGGACCTGTTTCTAAAAGTATTCAAGGACAGATCTGTCTCTTCATACGTGGAGCTACCCCTGCACAGGGGACCTTCCTCGTCCTGTCTTCACATTCTTTATTCACTGGTTCTTTTCTTACAAGCTTGTTCAAGTCATTCATACTCAATATAAGGGATCCCAGTATAGCTCAGGAGTAGAACCTTTGCCTAGCATGAGTGAAGCCCTGGGTTCAATCAGTAACTCTCCCAAAATGAATAGCTTAGCAGGAATCACTGTGTTTTTCATTTTTATGATGTTTATTACGATCCCTACCATTCTGTATCATTTTAAAATACAAAACACATAGGATGCTATAGTTTTCCTTTCCAAAGGTTTAATTTTACTTACACAAAATTTAAGACTTTTATCCGGCTGCAAGACCCAGAGCAGTTTGTGTTTTTCCCGGAGACTTCCTGTTAGGTTATAAAAAAGCATGAAGCCCAATAAAAGGCACATGAGGCTTAGGTCACTCCAGGAACATGCTTTACTTCCGTGTGGGACTGCTAGCGTGAGCCGCCTGCAGACACATGGTGGAGCCAGACAGCATGGCAGGGGGCAGGACAGAGAGGAGGAGGGCAGAGAGAGGCAGACAGAGAGACAGATAGAGGGGGTACACAGAGAGAGAGAGCAATGACAGCTGGGGTCCACCCATTTATACCCATGGGGCAGGGCCTCAGGTACAGGGGAAGGGGTCAGGAGATTGACAGCTTCTGGAAGTGGGCACCTGTGTGCCCCTTGGGATTCTGGGAAGCCTGGACCTGACACTTCCTACTTTTCCATCAAATGTTTTATTCTTTAATGTGAAAACTTATTATTAAGCAAACTTAAAGAACAGCCTGTATAAGTAGACTAGTCACACTTCTCTGCCTGAGACAAAGCTTCTGGAATTGGCTCCAAACTATAGACCAAGGAAGTAGGCCTCTCTTTTTGAAAGCTGACCTCCCTGTTGGCAGCTGAGGGTGAACCCTATGCGTTCTGGCTAAGGATTAGAGCTGAACAGGAAGGGCCCACCAAGCTCAAAGGGAAGGGATTTAATTCTCCCTCATTCTCTTATGACTTTTTTTTAATTTTAATTTTTATTTATTTCTGTATGTGTATGAATGTACTGTCTGCATGCACCCGTGTCGTGCAATGCCGCAGAGGTCAGAAAAGAGTGTCGGATTCCCCTGGAACTGGAGTTCTCCTGGAATTGGAGTTTCAGACGGTTGTCGGCTGCCATGTGGGTGCTGGGGGTCGAACCTGGGTCCTCTGTAAGAGCGGTCGGCGCTCTTAACCGCTAGGCCATCTCTCCAGCCCCTGAAGATTCCAGGTGAAAAACCAGCCTTATTTCAGAAGAATGATGCATATCATTTAAATTGAACTCAAGCATAAGCTTGGGAGAGAAAGGAGTCCTGGCGTCTCCTTCACCTGGCAGTTAGAGAACTGTATTTTAAATAGGTCTAAGTCAAATTCTGTCTCTCCCCCCACCCTGAAAGTTGGTGTCTACTGGGCAGAAATAAGCCTGGGCACAGAGGGAATCATGGGGAATCGAGTACCATGGAAATCTGGCTCTCCGGACCTTAGAAGCTAAGGGGGGACAGGCCAGGTATAAGGACGTCAGAGTTTGGGTCCCACCTTTGCTCTCCATCCAAAAATGAAGGGGAACAGCTTGAGACAATGTGGAAAGTCTGAGGGCACACGGATCCTCTTCTAGCCTGATGACACGTTTCTACACAGCCTGAGTCACTGCTCCTCCGCTTGTGGGAGGCTCCACACTGGAAGAGGGGACTAGAGTCCTTTATCCACCAGCGAGATGAAGCAAAAAAGACTGAGAAGCTTCCAGAGGTCAAGTGAGAGTGGGATGCTGTTGGGTAAAAGGCTTACCCTTGGCTCCTCTGTTAATACTGACCGGGGGGGGGGCGGGGGGTCCCTACTTTTGGGCTCCTTTCCCTGGTCATTTGGCTCCTAGGCAAGGAGAAAGGAGGCCCATAGAAATGTCAGCCTCTGCACTCAGGACAGCTCTGCATCCCGGAAAGCTTCACAAAAGGATAATCCACATGCACTGTCTTTCCTTCCTATCTGCCATCCACCTCTCAGGCCATTGCTTCCCACCAAAGCCCTGAGACCACCATCACCTGGCTTGCCTGAGACTCATTCCCTTTGTGGGCCCCGATTCTCCTTGAAACTACTTGTGAGGTTCCCAAAACATTTCCATTCTTCTCCATTTATTTCTCAACCTGGGTTTATCCTCTGCCTACCCCTTAAGAGGTTTTGCCCAAAGATTTTATCCTCTGGACCATTATCACTCTCTAGCTTACCTGGGCAAACTTATAATGCCTCAGATTCTTAATAACACTGTGACTGACAAATCTTCATGCCTAGCACTGGGTTTCTCTCTGAACATCCAGGGACTTGTATACAACAGAATCTTGAATGTCACCACATGGAAGTCCCATAGATACCTAAAACTTGACATTTTCAAAAAGAATCTCCTTATTTCTTCTCTGCTTACGCCTTCGCCTCCAGACTGCACAAAACAAACCCTGAGAGACTCATCGGTCTGGTCCATTTGTGAGACCCTGATATCACCACCATCCGTACAGACACCCAAACGGAACCAAGCGTGTCGTCTACAATGTGTTCATCTTCCTCAGTCTAATAGCTCAGAACTCAGCACCTTTCCTCCTGTCTGTGATTTCCCAACTGCCGCTGGACAGGCTCCTTAAAATCTTGTTTTGTGGGCTGGAGAGATGGCCTAGCGGTTAAGAGTGCCAACTGCTCTTGCAGAGGCCCCGGGTTCGATTCCCAGCACCCACACGGCAGCTAAGAACCGTCTTTAACTCCAGTTCCAGGGGAATCCGACACCCTCTTCTGACTTCCGAGGTATTGCACGACATGGGTGCACAAACCTACATGCAGACAGTACATTCATACACATAAAAAAATAAATAACATTTTTTTAAAAAAGAAAAAAATCTTGTTTTGCAGGTTGGAGAGATGGCTCAGCAGTTAAGAGTGCCCACTGCTCTTATAGAGGACCTGGGTTCGATTCCCAGCGCCCACATGGTGGCTAAGAACCGCCTTTAAGACAGGCACAGTAGCGCATGCCTTTAATCTCAGCACTTGGGAGGCAGGTGGATCTCTGTGAGTTCAAGGCCAGCCTGGTCTACATAGCAAGTTCCAAGCCAGCTGGGGCTACAGGGAAACCTTGTCTCAAAAAAAAAAATCTTGTTTTGCTATTGAGAGGGAGGGATATACCCAAGCTTTCCCTGTTATTCTCCTGCTTCAGAAACGTGAAGGTTCTCTTTCTTTGGGAACTCCTGGCTCTCCTCAACATCTTCCACCCCAACTTTTACGTTTGTTTGTTTGTTTGTTTGTTTGTTTGTTTGTTTGTTTGCTCTGAGACAGGGTCTCCTTGTAGCCCAGCTGTCCTGGAACTCACTATGTAGACCAGGCTGGCTTTGAACTCACAAAGATCTGCCTGCCAAGTCTTTTTTTTTTTTTTTTTAACATAAATTTCATTTATTTATTTTTAACAAATCTAGACCTGTGTTCCCGCTCATTCCCCCACCCCGCCAGAGCTCATGCATTCTGCCAAACATGCTTTCCATCTCTTAGTCTTTCTCAATATTTTCCATGGGGAAGTTGACTGTTTTGAGCAGAAGTTCACTGTTTCAGTCAGTTCTTTGATGCAGTCTTTTCTGTTGTTGTTGTTGTTTCCAAAATGCGTTATGCCCAACTGCTTTGGACAAAAGCTCAGGGGGCCCTACACAAGAAATGCTTACAATTGGGTAATTGGCACTAGCATCCACAGATGAGGGATACCATTCGTCGTTTGTTTTTCTGGGACTGTGTTACTTCACTCAGCATGATGTCCTCTAGCTCCAGCCATTTTC
>VZQC01000897.1:187431-199366 GCA_009823505.1 Rhizomys pruinosus | reverse complement strand
TGGTTAATATTTGTTTGTATTTATGTTTCATTGCTAGAATTAAAAGGACAATTCTAAATGAACCACCCATCTGTTTAAATCAGAACTTAGACAGACCTAAGAGTCTGATGTATCACCTCAGAGAAAATATGGATCTTCCTGTCTCTCATTCTCTCTTCCTCACCAAAGCCCAGGGACTCTCACCCAAGAGATTGGCATGCCAGGTTGTAAGGGCCAAGGACTGGGGGTTAATTGTGAGATCACAGCAAAAACAGACTGGGCTTTGATTTTATCATCATGTTTGTGCAAACAAACCTCTTCAATTGGACTTGGGGACTGTGGGTTGTACAAAATTGGACTCAGATATTTGCTAATTGGGTTTACATGTATACTCCTTATGTTTATTGCCTATGATTACTAATTGGTCAAAAATTAGGAAAAATAAATAAAACTTCATTTACTTATATTTAAAAAATAAAGTAACATTTGTATATTTTTTCTAGTATGCAAGTGTGAGGAAATTCAGAAAAAGGTAAATGAAACATAAAAAAAACATGCAATAAATTCTCTGTACCAAAAAAGATATTTCATGCAGCAATAACAGCTAATAGTTATTATACAGACTTCCAGTAGAACAAGTATGTCATATGCCAAGTACATCAGTTCCCTGAATCCCCTAGGAAGCACTCTCTGAGAATTATTTTTGGTTTACCACAGAGGAAAACAAGGCACAGAGAGATAAAAAAACACACCATTATATATGAAGATCTAGGGTTAATCTAACTGTGGTCTTTCTTTTTTTTTCTTTTGGTCTTTTCAAGACAGGGTCTCCCTGGAGCCCCAGCTGTTCTGGAACTCACCCTGTTGATGAGGCTGGCCTTGAACTCACAAAGATCCACCTGCCTCTGCCCTCCCAAGTGCTAGGATTAAAGGCGTGCACCACCACGCCTGGCATAACTGTGGTTTTTCTACTTAGCTCCCTCTGTTTTTCATCTTCCAATCATCTGTATGTACGTATGTACATATGTATGTATGTATGTATCCATCTATATGTATGTATGTATCTATCCATCTATCTTTATCATCTATTTATCTATCATCCATCTATTCAACTATCTATTTATAATCTCTCTATATACATACATATGTCTTTAGTTTGTACCTACAGACATTGTCTAATCCAAATAGCAATTTTTTTTGTCTTCTTGAGACAGGGTCTCCCTGTAGCTCTGGCTGTCCTGGAAATCACTATGTAGACCAGGCTGGCCTTGAACTCACAAAGATCCACCTGCCTCTGCCTCCCAAGTGCTAGGATTAAAGGCATGTGCCACCACGCCTGGCAATGATCAGTTTTCTAAGATGTTCTCTTGGTGGGTATTTACCAGGGTCTGGTACTCAACCTGGCAGATATAGAAACTGAATTTCATTGGCATATTAAGAATAGACCCAAAAATAAAAAAGAATAGATCCATTTCGGGCTGGAGAAATGGCTCAGCAGTTGAGAGCACTGATTGCTCTTGTACAGGACCCGGGTTCAATTCCCGCCACCCACATGGCGGCTAAGAACCATCTTAAGCCAGGCATGGTGGTGCACACCTTTAATCCCAGCACTTGGGAGGCAGAGGCAGACAGATCTCTTTGAGTTCAAGGCCAGCCTGGTCTACAGAGTGAGTTCCAGGCCAGCTGGGACTAAAGGGAGACCCCGTCTCAAAGTAAATAAATTTATAAATAAAAAATAAAGAATAGATCCATTTCTTTGCAACAGACTCAAATTCAGTAATTTCTAGAAAAATGATAGCAAGCACTATAAGATTAACTTCAGTAAGGACTGTCTTAGCAAAGATAAGAGCCTTCTTTCCCAGAAAACAGAGATTGATTCGTGAAGTAAATAAAAACCAGCACAGAGGATGTGAGCTGCATGGAACAGCTAGTGGAACCTGGAAGAAGAGTTGGATGTCTCCATCCCCAAATCAGGACAGGGTTGCTGGTGGAGTCATGGTACTGCAAGGCTGTTCATCAGTAGGGCCAGCACTGTCTTCTGAGATCCACCTTTTGTCTCCCCGGTCAACCAGACATACCTCCTCTGCCCCTAGCCTGAATGCCTCTCATTAATCTCCTGTTGTAGTTACTGCAAAAGCCTATTAGCAAAGACCAGCCTTTTGCCTGTGCCACTATCCTGACTGTGGATTTCATAGCAAGAGGCAAACTTTGGGGCTAGAGGTGTAGGTCAATCATAGAAGTTAAGGCCAGGCATGGTGGCGCATGCCTTTAATCCCAGCACTGGGGAGGCAGAGGTAGGCAGATCTCTAGGAGTTCAAGGCCAGCTGGGCCTACAGAGCAAGTTCCAGGCCAGCTGGGGCTACGAGGCTTTTTGCTTTTCTAGGATCAAACCCAGGGCTTTGTGCATGCTAGGCAAGCACTCCACCAATATCCCCAGCCCCTAAATTCAAGCTCTTGATGGAGGCCTCTTTGTAGCCATCTGAGTAAGAACTAGAAACATAACTTTTATTTGTCACCATTAGGAGCTGGGGATAGGGAGGGAGCAGGTGGGCAAGGCGAGTCAGTGGTGAGGAGTACAACGGAGAAATTTTTTTTTTTTTGGTCTTTTCGAGACAGGGTCTCCCTGTAGCCCCAGCTGTCCTGGAACTCACTCTGTAGACTAAACTGGCCTGGAACTCACAAAGATCCTCCTGCCTCTGCCTCCCAAGTGCTAGGATTAAAGGCATGTACTACCACACCCAGCTATATGGAGAAATTTAAACAGTACCTCTACCCTGGCACAGTTTTCAAAAACTGGAGCTTTATAAACAAAGTGTTTTTAGGATTAGAAACTTACAGCAGTTTTATGCAATTTTTATTTTTTATTTTTTGGTCTTTTTGAGACAGGGTCTCCCTGTAGCCCCAGCTGTCCTGGAACTTGCTCTGTAGACCAGGCTGGCCTTGAACTCACAAAGATCCGCCTGCCTCTGCCTCCTGAGTGCTAGGATTAAAGGCACGTGCCACCACGCCCACCCGGCAAGCAGTTTTATAAATGAGGAAGACAAGACTCCCAAGGAAGTGAAGGACAGCGAGCACTCAGAGACTGGACCCAGGGAGAAGACAGGCGGAGGCAACATTGGCTCTGTGCTCTCCTCCCTCGTCGCCAGCCTGGCAGCCACTGGCCCAGCTGGGGACGCCTAGGGCAGTCCTTGGACTGGCAGCACCAGGATTAGCTGGGGACTGGACAGCAATGCGCAACCTCAGGCCCTTGCCCTACAAATTCAGAAACCCTGAGGGTGGGGCTCCATAATCTGAGTTTAACAAGCCCTTGCCTGTAGTATGATCCCAAGCACAGCCTGAGCACTGCTGACCTGTGGCCACCTCTACCATGTACACTCTCTGCTCCCACCTAGGGAGACCTAGTCCTCAGGTTAGAGAGTGGTTTCCCCTGGTCCCACGCTTGCTTTATCTTATCTGGCTCTTCCAGTCACACGTGTAGAAGCATTTAATAGTGGCTGATGAACTAGAGTGAATCATATGTGTTTGGGACATGTTTATTTTTCTCTGGAGGTCTCTGTGATTGGGCAAGTTCTCCTCTTTTACACCATTTCTCTCCATTTTCTGCCAAGATTTCTGTCCCTTCCCATCTCTCTGTGACATGTAGAGTTCTCAGACCATCCTGTTATACACAGTCTGTTCCTTCCTCTCCAAAGCCAGTCCCCCAGAAACCTCCATTCTTAGTTCCAAATACCACTTCGGTGATTTCCAACTACTGATTACACCTGAGGGTGTTGGCATCATATGTTGAAATGGCTCCCCGGGGTTTTCTTTCCTTTTTTCCCTCCTTTCTTCCTTTCCCCTCTTCCCCCTTCCTCTTTCCCTCCCTCTCTCTGAAACAGGGTTTCATTGTTAGCCCAAGCTAACCAAAGACTATGTAGTCCAGGCTGGCTTCAGACTCTCAGCAATTCTCCTGCCTCAGTCTCCTGAATTCTGTTATTATGGGCATGAACTACCTCACCCAGGGACTCCTCCTCCCTGTTTCCTGCTGCAGTCCACCCTCCCTGAACACCCTGTGCATGAGGTTCTGACTCTAGTCCTCTGTGAGTGGTACTGCTTGTGCCTCCCCCTGTTGCTTGTATTACACTCCAGTGAACACCACAGTAGTCTTCATGCCCAGTCAGTTGAGACTGGCTTCTGACTGTTCTCTACCACAAGTAAATCTCTCCTAGCTTTGACTAGCCATAGCCCATCACTACCAGATAATTCTCATCAGCACCGCCCTGGCCGGGGAGGAGACACTGCAGAGCAAGCATCCTGAGCAGGCACAGGGCACTGGCACATCCGTCCCCTTGGAGTCCAACCACTTTCCTTCTCGGAGCTTGGCCTCTCTCCCTCTCTGACTGGCCTCCAAAACTGAAAATGTATTCTTCATGGCTCTTGACTTACTTCTGCCATCCCCTCACCACTGCCTTTTGACCACGATGGCCTCACAAAGGGCCAAGTCCAGTTTTTCTGCCACAAAAAAAGTTTTTTTTTCCTTAAAGGAGCCATGTTGACTGATTTTAATCTTAGCTATAGATTTTTATTGTCGTAACATTTTATTTAATCAATAATATTCCTTTAAAATTTCAGGGTTGTCTGTGTCTGTGTGTCTGTGTGTGTGTCATGGGGCAGGGGGTATGCTCGTGTATGATGGTGTGCATGTGGAGGTCAGAGGATGGATGACTTTCAGGAGTCGGTTCTCTCCGGGAGTCAAACTCAGGGCATCAGGACTGGTAACGTGCACCTTTACTAGTCAGGCACCTCCACTCGTTGAGCCACCTCATCGACCCAACAATATTATTTTTGTCCCCACCACAGGATGCCAAAGGATGAAAGATGTCCAGGCTGTGATAGGTCACCTGAAGCAGCCACTTGTCAGGAGTCAGGACTCCAGAGGCTTCCAGAGTGCACGGGAATCCTGAGCAAGGGAAGGAGCCAGCCTTAAAGGAGGTGGGATGGGGCAGAGCCATCGTCTGCTAACTCAGCTCACAGAGGGAAATCTGCAGCTGTCTTCGGCATGCAGAAGAGCGAACGTAAGACCTGGAATTGAATCTCCCCTGACCACAGGAAGCCTAGCTGAGAAGATTCTCAGGAAAGTGTTCTTGGACAGGATTGGGACAACATTGTTATCTTTTTATTTTGTTTATTTATTTATTATTTAGTCTTTTTGAGAGAGGGTCTTCCTGTAGCCCCAGCTGGCCTGGAACTCACTCTGTAGACCAGGCTGGCCTTGAACTCCCAGAGATCCACTGCCTCTGCCTCCCAAGTGCTGGGATTAAAGGTGTGTGCCACCATGCCCGGATTAGACTTTGATTTTAAATTTAAAATATTTGGAATGTATACAGTACTTTGGAACTTTTTAAAAAATAATAAATTTTTTTTATTTATGCTCCTGGCATGGTGAATGACCTTAATCCCAGCACTCAGAAGGCAGAGGCAGGAGGATCTCTGGGAGTTCAAGGCCAGCCTGGTCTATATAGGGGGGTTACAGGGAGATCCTATCTCAAATAGACCAAAAAAATTTTTTTAATTTATTATTGTCATTCATATGAGTTTATTGCCTGCATGAATCTACTTACACCGTGTCTTGCAAAACCTACAGAAGTCAGAAGAGGATATCAGAGTCCTCTGGAACTGGAGTTACATATGGACAGTTGCTAGCTGCTATGTGGGTGCTGGGATTTGAACCCATGTCTTCTGCAAGAACAGCAGTGCCCTTAACCACTGAGCCGTCTCTCCTGCCCAATTTTGGAACTTTGAAGATAAATCATAACACAGATATATTTAATTTCGTAGCTTTCTGCTTTTCTTCAATTTTTTTTTGTTTGTTTGTTTTGGTTTGCTTTTTTGAGAGTTTCATATAGGCCAACTCTCTATGTAGCTGAGGTTTGCCTTAAGCTCCTGATTCTTTCACATCTCCCTCCTGGGTGCTGAGATTACAGGTATACCCCATCACACCTGGGAATTAAAGATGTTTTAGGTGATCATTTTTGTTTGTTTGATTATTTGTTCATGTGTCTGTGAGTGTTTGTGTGGTGTATGCGTGTGACGTATGTACATGTTGAGGGTGGGGTGTACTCACCCATGCATGAGTAGTTAAGTCTAGAAGAGGTCAGAGGAAGATGCCTGATGTCTTTCTCTCTCATCTTTCCTAGAGATGGGGTATTTCAATGAGTCTGGAGCTAGGCCGGTGGCCAGCCAGCCCCAGAAGTCCTCCTGCTTCCACCCCACAGTGCTGAGTTTACAAACTGGAGTGGCCACGCCTGGCTTTTTGCATGAGTCCTGTTTGAACTCAGGTCTTCATGCTTATGCAGTGAGCACTCATCTGCTGAGCCATCTCTCAAGCCCGTTGTTTTTTGTTGATTTAGGATTCCACTACGAACCCCTAATAGGCCTCCAACTTGCAATGATCTTTCTGCCTCAGTCTCCAGAGTACTGGAATTACAGGCGTGTGCCACCCCACTTCACTGATTTATTAGTTTAATGAGAATTACTTAAGAATTTGAAAAGGTTTGTTAATCAGAAAATTGGTGTGTTTGAAAAAAAATAGTCAAATTATTAAATTAATAAATGCAGTTTAAAATGATTAAGTGGATCAGACATCAATTTGTTAGATTTATAAATAGAATAATAAAGTGGATATGTTTAATGTAAAAGCTTGATATTTTGAATTTAAAAGTAATAAATATTAATTTTTTTTCTTTTTTTTTTTTTCTTTTCGAGACAGGGTCTCCCTGTAGCCCCAGCTGTCACTCTGTAGACCAGGCTGACCTTGAACTCACAAAGATCCACCTGCCTCTGCCTCCCAAGTGCTAGGATTAAAGGTGTGCCACCACACCTGGCAAAAGTAATATTAATTCTTATAAACCAAAGTAACTTTTTTTTCTTTTTTAGTTTTTTCCTTTATTTGGTATTTTTGAGGCAGGGTCTCTCTTTTAGTACCAGCTGTCCTTGAGCTCAATCTGTAGACCAGGCTGGCCTTGAACTCACAGAGATCCACCCACCTCTACCTTCCCAGTGCTGGGATTAAAGGCATGCGCCACCATGCCTGGCTCCAAAGTAACTTCTAAATAAGCATTTTAGGGTGTAAAGTCTTTACTGGATGTTAAAGATCTTTCCTTCTCTCTCTCTTTTTTTTTTTCTGTTTTTTGTTTTTTGTCTTGAAAAAGGGTCTCCCTGTAGCCCCAGCTGGCCTGGAGCTTGCTATGTAGACCAGGCTGGCCTTGAAGTCCCAGAGATCTGCCTGCCTTTGCCTCCTGAGTGCTAGGATTAAAGGTGTGTGCCACCATGCCCAGAGACAATTTTTTTTTTTTTTTTTGGTCTTTTCGAGACAGGGTCTCCCTGCTGTAGCCCAGCTGTCCTGGAACTCACTCTGTAGACCAGGCTGGCCTTGAACTCACAAAAATTTGCCTGCCTCTGCCTCCCAAGTGCTAGGATTAAAGGCATGTACCACCACGCCCTGCAACAACAATATTTTTTTAAAAGACAAGGAAAGGCTGGACGTGGTGGCACACGCCTTTAATCCCAGCACCTGGGAGGCAGAGGCAGGCAGATCTCTGGGAGTTCAAGGCCACCCTGGTCTACACAGCAAGCTCCAGGCCAGCTGGGACTACAGGGAGACCCTGTCTCAAAAAGACCAAAAAAAAAATATATATTAATAATAATAAAATACAGGAAATTCACAAGGAAATACCCAGATCTTCAATCTAGAAGTCTGAACTCTTCTTCACAGGGAATTACTGAGAAGGGCACGCTGAGTGGGAAGCAGGGTATGGAGTTGGGTGAGGGCAGTGAGGGCTACGAAAATGGCCATGAGGCCTGACATCTCACCTTCTCTCCAGACTTTCTTCCTAGCCATGACCGAGAGCCTGCAATGCAACGTCCTTGCACCATCCTCAACTTTGCATCTCATTATTTCCTTATCCCCGCTTCCCATGCTTTCCTCTGCCAAAAGGCTTTCCTTCAGAAATCATGAGTTTATTGCATCAGCATCGCCTGGCCAGCAGGCTGGGAGCTCACAGTCGTGTTCCACTCTTTCCTTGCCTTTCTCTCAACTTTTTTTTTTTAATTTTTATTTATTTCTGTATGTGTATGAATGTACTGTCTGCATGCAGGTTTGTGCACCCGTGTCGTGCAATGCCATGCCACGGAGGTCAGAAGAGGGTGGACTCCCCTGGAATTGGAGTTCTCCTGGAATTGGAGTTTCAGATGGTTCTCGGCCGCCATGTGGGTGCTGGGGATCGAACCCGGGTCCTCTGCAAGAGCGGTCGGCGCTCTTAACCGCAAGGCCATCTCTCCAGCCCCACCTTTCTCTCAACTTTAAGTCCATCTTCCAGCCCTGATGAGACTTTCTATGTTAGATCTACTTTGTTCCATCCATCTTCTATGACCGTGTACCTTACACCAGATACATCACAAGCTTTTACTACAACATTCTCTGTGTGTACAGGTATGTCTTGGTGTGGGGATGGGGTGGGGACAGAAATCAATTTCTGGTGTTTTACTCTCCACCTTATTTTTGAGACGAGGTCTCTTACTGTCAGGTTGTGAGCTCCAGAAGCCCACTGGAATGCAGAGACACCTAAGATCCATGTTGCCCAAGAACCGGCTGTACCAGGCATAGCCTTTGGCTATGCTAAAGCAGGCCACCACCAATTACTCAAGAATCTTCCGCCTCGCCCTTCGGAAGCCAGATTCCAGATTCCCACCCACCTCACCCTCAATGAATCCCACTCCCACCTTCTCCCTTAAATTCCCAAGCCAAACGCCATTCTGTGTTTGGCTCTATCTTTCCCCTGAGCCTAGCCCCGGCTACCCTGAATTAAACTTTGCTCCGAAGAACTTAGACCTCGTGGCCTTTCATTCCGGGGGTAGCGCGCCATAACCTTACACTTACTAAATCTAGAACTCACAGATTCAGCTGGGCTAGCTAGCCACTGAGTTCCGAGGACCTGCCTCTTTCTACCTCCCCAGTGCTGGGATTACAGACACACATGCCTGTAAGCAGTTTGATGCAGGGGGGTGGGATCCAAGGTCAGGTGCTCATACTTGCACAGCAACACAGCAAGTACTTTACTACCTGAAACATCTTTGCAGCCTCTGCAATAGTCTTTTGACAGTCTCTCCT
Source organism: Rhizomys pruinosus (assembly GCA_009823505.1). NCBI lineage: Eukaryota > Metazoa > Chordata > Mammalia > Rodentia > Spalacidae > Rhizomys > Rhizomys pruinosus. The sequence continues at coordinate 190,239 of VZQC01000897.1, read as the reverse complement.
GGCACTCGCTGTGTAGATCAGGCTGGCCTCAGACTCACAGAGATCTGCCTGGTTCTACCTACTGAGTGCTGGAATTAAAGGCGTGAGCCACTACATCTGGCCATGCCTATTGTTTTTTAAGACACTCTTACTGTGTACCCCAGGTTAAAGTTGAACTCACATGATCTTGATTCAGTCTCCTGAGTGTTAGGATTACAGGTACAAGCCATCATGCCAGCTTCTAATATTCTAATGTCTAATATTTTATTTGTATAAAAACATTTCATTTATTAGGGTTTTCTTCAAGAGCACCCAATGCTCTTAACCATGGAGCTATTGCATGAGTTTTTACTGATTCTCTCTTTTTCTTTTTTTTGAGACAGGGTCTCCCTATAGCCCCAGCTGGCCCTGGAACTCACTCTAAACCAGGTAGGCCTTGAGCTCATAGAGATCCGCCTGCCTCTGCTAGGATTAAGGGCGTGCACCACCATGCCAGACTTAAAGATGGTTCTTAGCCGGGCGTGGTGGCCACATCTTTAATCCTAGCACTTGGAAGGCAGAGGCAGGCGATCTTTGTGAGTTCAAGGCCAGCCTGGTCTACAGAGCGAGTTCCAGGACAGCTGGGGGCTACAGGGAGACCCTGTCTAGGAAAGACAAAAAAAAAAAAAAAAAAAAAAAAAAAAGACGGTTAGCAGACATGTGGATGCTGGGAATCAAACCCGGGTCCTCTACTAGAACAGTCAGTGTTTTTAACCGCTGAGCCATCTCTCCAGACCCCTTTATTGACTGTCTCTAACGTTGGTCAAATAACACCCCCTCCTTGATATCCTCAGCGTTCTGCTAACTAGGAGTACACCTGTTAGCACCCTTATCTTTTGTGACTTATGGACAGTACCCTCTATGTATTTCTGTTGAGCTAATTTTCTGGCCATGTTTTCCACATGATACTGAGGCTACACATATCTTTTCACAGTCCATTTCCTCTATCTAGAACACTCTCACCTCTTTTGCCCTCATCTCCTCAAATCTCAAACCTCAAGTCTTTTTTTTTGGACAGAGGCTCCCTTTTAGTCCCAGCTGGCCTGGAGCTCACTCTGTAGTCCAGGCTGGCCTTGGACTCACAGAGATCCACCTACCTCTGCCTCCTGAGTGCTGGAATTAAAGGCATGCGCCATCATGCCCAGCTAATGCCCAGCTAAATATAGTCTTTTTAAAGAGATGATATGTAAATGACTTTAAGGAAGAATTTTCCCCTTTGTTAATCACAGACTTGTAAAAAGGATCAAAGGAGACAGTTTGTACACAAGCACTTGTAAGAACAAAGCCTTAATCAAATATTGTGATGGGGCTGAGAGTGTTGGTTTGGGACTTGGAAATTGGTCTTAAAAGAGGTAAACTCATTTATTAGCTGTTTCTCTCCCTTTTTTTTTTTTTTTTTTTTGAGAGTCCACGTAGCTGAGGCTGTCCTGAAACTCCTTATGTAGCTGAAGCTAGCCTTGAAGTGGGTCCTCTCGCCTCCTCTTCCCAAGTGCTGGTATTACAGGCATGTGCTACTGTACCACGCTGCTAGTTCTCTCTCTTATCCATTGTGTTGTTTGAAGCTAAATTAAATCCCTCCTGAGCTCTGTGTATAAACCTTACCTGCAGGATGGCCATCAGATGCTTCACAGAGTGGAGGGATGGAGAAGATCAAATCAAAGGACATCAATAAAAACTTCTAACAAACCCGAAGGCTTCCATAAACATATATATTTCAGGAATGCTGGGGCAAGCACTTGGCTAATAAATGATGAACGCGGACACCAATGCTTATTGGCTTCCTGACTCAGAGGAAGAGTGCATTCCCAGATGGTATAAGCCATGCCCCTTCCTAAAAGAGTCACAGCCAAGGTGAAGAGCCCTCATGACTCAAACAGGATGCTCCTGACTCACCAAAGTACCAAGTAGGACTGTCAATGGGGATAGAATGAAACAAATCCTTAAGACATCAACTAGGAAGGACTCTTTGGGGTTTTCTTTTTTGCATTTAATTTACTTTGCGTGTTTGTGTGTGTGTGTGTGTGTGTGTGTGTACAAATTGTGGGAATCACTTCTCTCCCTCTATCATGTGGGTCCCTGGGATTGAATTTAGGACATCAAGACTGATACCAAGCACCCTTTCCTGCTGAGACATCCCATTAGCTCATGAGGACTCTTTGCAAGACATGGCATTTGTCTACATTGTATCAAGTTCTGGGCCCCGTACTGAAATGCACCCAACAGTTGCTCATGAATATGTTGTTATTGTCGTCGGCGTTGTTGTTCACTTTTGCCAAGCACCATCTCAGGCCCTGGAGATAGAGTTTTTAGGGATCCTATATCCCAATAGGAGAGTGATGTGTAGATAAACACAAAGTACTGGGAGGAAGTGGTAGTGTGTGGTGGATGATAGTGTGTCTAGAGGAGTGGTCACCAAGGCACACCCAGGGAAGACATCAAGGAGGAGGTGACATTTAAACTGAGGCCAAAGACTGAAGTAGGGAGCCACAAGGGAACATGTAAACTGTGAGGAGAGTAACTCAGAGCCCCTGCGACTAGGTTCAGAGCCCCTGTGGCTGATGCCTAGTGATGAAGACGTCTGCAGCCACCTCCTACGCAGCTGGTGGACCTGGTGATGAAAACGTCTGCAGCCAGCTCCTACACAGCTGGTGGACCTGGTGATGAAGACGTCTGCAGCCAGCTCCTACGCAGCTGGTGGACCTGGTGATGAAGACGTCTGCAGACAGCTCCAACGCAGCTGGTGGACCTAGTGATGAAGACGTCTGCAGACAGCTCCTACGCAGCTGGTGG
>VZQC01000897.1:132431-182431 GCA_009823505.1 Rhizomys pruinosus | reverse complement strand
TACACAAACAAGTCATTTTGTCACTACAAAAAAGAAATCACTATTATAGACCCAGGTAGTTATGGCTTCATATTTTCCAAATATATGGTTTTATATTTTCCCAAATGTAAACTTCAATTAAGAAAAGCAAACCTGCTGGGTGTGGTGGCACACATCTTTAATTCCAGCACTGGGGAGGCAGAGGCAGGCAGAGCTCTGTGAGTTCAAGGCCAGCCTGGTCTACAAAGTGAGTTCCAGGCCAGTTGGAGCTACAGGGAGACCATGTCTCAAAAATACAAAAAAAGAAAAAGAAAAACAAACCTATCTGATATTCATTGAATTTGGTATTGTGCACTGATACAGTCCATGGTCAACAGCACTAATAGTAAAGCAGAATAACAAAATCCAGTTGTATTCAGCATTATGTATCAACTTTTCTCATTTTTACTATCATTATGGATACAGCTTGTGGGGCTGGAGAGATAGCCTAGCGGTTAAGAGCACTGACTGCTCTTGCAGAGGACCCAGGTTCGATCCCCAGCACCCACATGATGGCTAAGAACTGTCTGTAACTCCAATTCCAGGAGAACTCCAGTTCCAGGGGAATTCGAGACCCTCTTCTGACCTCCTCAGCATTGCATGACACGGGTGCACAAACCTGCATGCAGACAGTACATTCATACACATACAAAAATAAATTTAGGGGCTGGAGAGATGCCTAGCGGTTAAGAGCGCTGACCGCTGTTACAGAGGACCCAGGTTCTATTCCTAGCACCCACATGGTGGCTAAGAACCGTCTGAAACTCCAATTCCAGGAGAACTCCAGTTCCAGGGGAATCCGACACCCTCTTCTGACCGCGGCATTGCATGACACGGGTGCACAAACCTGCATGCAGACAGTACATTCATACACATACAAAAATAAAAATAAAATAAAATAAAAAATTTTTAAAATGATACTGCTTGTAAAAAATATTTTATTATTTTAATTTTACATGTATGAGTGTACTACCCCTATGTATGTAAGTGCATCTGTATCAGGTAATTCCCGAGGAGGTCAGAAGAGGACATCAGATTCCCTGAAACTCGAGTTATGGACGGTTGTTAGCTGCCATGTGGGTGCTGGGAATCAAACTCAGATCCTCTGCATGAATAGCCAGTGCTTTTAAATGGTGAGCCACCTCTCCATCCCTAGACTCAGCTTTTTACAAATTAGTACCTGTCAGTGAACCATACTCATTATTTTTGTATTGATTTTTAGGTTGGCAGAATTTAGTCAATGGCCAACCCTTTAAATTGTCTTGTCTATACAATTACACTTACATTATTTTTAAAATTATTTTTTTATTAACTCTTTTTAAATTTTATTTTTTTCTGTATGTATGAATGTACTGTCTGCATGCAGGTTTGTGCACTACGTGTCGTGCAATGGCAATGCCGCAGAGGTCAGAAGAGGGTGTCGGATTCCCCTGGAACTGGAGTTCTCCTGGAATTGGAGCTTCAGATGGTTCTCGGCCGCCACGTGGGTGCTGGGGATCGAACCCTGGTCCTCTGTAAGGGCGGTCAGCGCTATTAACCGCTAGGCCATCTCTCCAGCCCCTATTTTTAAAATTATTTTAAAAGATATTTGAGAGCCGGGCGTGGTGGTGCACGCCTTTAATCCTAGTACTTGGGAGGCAGAGGCAGGCGGATCTTTGTGAGTTCAAGGCCAGCCTGGTCTACAATGTGAGTTCCAGGACAGCTGGGGCTACAGGAAGACCCTGTCTCAAAAAGACCAAAAAAAAAAAAAAAAAAAAAAAAAAAAAAAAAAGATATTTGATACATTAAGAGCTGCTGCACAGGGCTTGCAGCCCCAGCAAGCACTGTGCCAATTTGGCCACCCACAGGCTCATTTGTGTACCCACCTTCTTGGTGTTGACCTGGCACAACCATAGACTCAGATTGGGGTTTATCTGGGTTAACCATAAGCTGTGTCCTGTTGTAGGGCTCTGTGTGGTACTAAGAGACATTCACAGGTACTAGAGAACCTGGGCTAGCCAGGAAAGTAGGAGGACCCGGGTTCTGTCTCCAGTCCGGCTGTTTACAGTGTCCTGAGAGGCTAGGATGGCCCAAAGCCAGTGTGTTCCCACGGCCCTGGGATAAGCCCCAGGTAGCACCGACAGAGCAAGGCGCTGGGCCAGTATCCTTGAGGACTTTGTGCTCCTGTTTGCCCTCTCCATGTGCCTCTCTCCTTGTAGATTGGTTATATTCCAAAGCATTCTTGTTTCTGACCCAATAAAATAGTCTTAAGCTCATCTATATGTTCCCAAACCCATGTATGGGATCACCATCTTTCCACAACATGTTGGCTATATTTTTTAAGTGAAAAAAAAATTATTTATTTATTTTATGTGTATGGACTGTCTGCATGTAGATCTGTGCACCCATGTCGTGCAATGCCACAGAGGTCAGAAGAGGGTGTCGGATTCCCCTGGAACTGGAGTTAAAGAAGGTTCTCAGCCGCCACGTGGGTGCTGGGGATAGAACCCTGGTCCTCTGCAAGAGCAGTCGGCACTCTTAACCGCTAGACCATCTCTCCTCCAGCCCTTAAGTGAAAAAATTTTAGAGTAGGAATACATATAATCAGGCCTATGGTGGTAAAGGATTACTGTCTATTGGCTGTTTACCAAACAAAGCTAGAAAAGACATATTTTATTGAATGCTATAAGTTTAAAGAAGTATTTCTAGCTTTCCACATTACTGAATGATTGCCTCAATTTTCATTCTTCTTCCAAATTATGTTTTCTCCCTTTTTTGGAGATATTTTTGAGACATGGTCTCCCTATAGCTCCAGCTGGCCTGGAAATCACTACATAGACCGTGTTGTTGGCCTGTGAAATTCACAGAAATTTACCTGCCTCTGCCTCCCAAGTGCTAGGATTAAAGGCGTGCGCCACTACGCCTGGCACTTTTTTTTTTCAAACAAAAAAGATTTTTAGGTGAAGATGAATAACAGTTCTTTTTTCTGGAAGTACAAAAAAGAATCAGATACTAATACAAATATTAATACTATTAGGAAAAAAATACTAATAGGAACACTGTTGGATAACATTCAAATTTTCCATTGTTTTTTTTTGAAAGATGATTAGATCAGTTATTCTGCATCCACAAGGTCTTCATCTTGAGTGTTTATCTTCTACCATCAAATACATGGCTTAGGGCTCCGGTCCTAGTTCACACATGAGGGCACAATACTTTGAGCTCTTTAATTTTCTCACATTTTCTTCTTGAGAAACTAGTATCTTTTCAAATGTAAAATGTCTTCAGAAACTAGATCTATAAAAGAAAAAAAGAAAACAAATGTAAAATGTCTTATTAATAGACTGCATACTGGTTAAATTTTCAGTATCCTTTAAAAAATAGATTTTTACAGCTGGGCATGGTGGTATATGCCTATAACCCTAGCAAAAGAATTGCAGCACAGCAAGCTCATGGCTAGCCTGGTCTACATGTAAGATTATCAAAACCAAGCCCAAACAAACAAAAACATTTTTATATAAAAGGAAATGAACAATATAACCCCCCCCTTTTTTTTAGTGAACAGGAAATAGTATGTCTGGGTAATCTAAAGTAATTCTGACTAAAAGGTTTAAAACCCAGACTAAACAAGTGGAGACTTCAAAGACAGAAACTCCAACAAGGGCCTACACATAATTCTGTATTGTGTAATTATTTGACATATACTTGTGAAGACATAAGCAGTTAGGGATCATTTAGTTTACACATTTTTTTCTCTCAGCCCATGAATGAACCAAAAGAAAGATTTTTTTTTTTGTCTTTTCGAGACAGGGTCTCCCTGTAGCCCCAGCTGTCCTGGAACTCGCTCTGTAGACCAGGCTGGCCTTGTACTCACAAAGATCCACCTGCCTCTGCCTCCCAAGTTCTAGGATTAAAAGCATGCACCACCACGCCTGGCTCAAAAGAAAGATTTCTAAAAGGAAGTTATTTATACTTTGCTGGTTTCCTAGAAGAAAAGTACAAAATAAATGAATATGTTTCAGAAGCTGCCTAGATGTGTCACCAAACCAGAACTGATTTCCTCATGTAAACAGACAGGCAGGTCACCCCTGACTCACACCACTACTTGGGCCCTAGGTCTCTATCAGGGACTTAAACCCAAAGGCACCCTCTCCTTGAACCTGTGCCGGACTGGGCCTGGCCCTGGGTCCGACTGCATCCTCCCCAGCCCTGGGCCTCACTTGGCCACCCTGGAACCGATGATGTTTTGAGTCAGAATGCTGGTGACTGTTACATTAAGGAAACTCAGCTGATTGTCCCCTTGTAACCTTTCCCAGAGCCGATTTCTGTGTGTGTGCATGTGTTGAGGGTGTCGTGCCCTCCCTGTTTACTACTATCTCATTTACATCAAATTGTAATTGTGGCAGGCAATCGTGTCTGTTGGCCTATTAGACCATGGCAGCCTTCATATAATATTGTACCATCATAAAGATCTAAGATCTTCCAAATATTGCTCTTCAGTGGAAATTTATAGTCCCCACTGATTTATAGTGACTTTTTAAAAAATTATTTATTTATTTATTATTTCTTATGTGTATGAATGTACCGTCTGCATGCACGTTGGTGCACCCGTGTCTTGCAATGCTGTAGAGGTCAGAAGAGTGTGTTGTATTCCCCTGGAACTGGAGTTAAAGAAGGTTCTTAGCCGCCATGTGGGTGCTGGGAATCGAACCCCAGTCCTCTGCAAGAGTGGTCGGTGCTCTTAACTGCTGAGCCATCTCTCCAGCCCCTATAGTGACATTTTTTAAAATTTTTTTATTATTATTATTTATTTCTGTAATGTGTATGAATGTACTGTCTGCATGCAAGTGTGTGCACCCGTGTCGTGCAGTGCCGCGGAGGTCAGAAGAGGGTGTCGGATTCCCCTGGAACTGGAGTTCTCCTGGAATTGGAGTTTCAGATGGTTCTCGGCCGCCATGTGGGTGCTGAGGATCGAACCCGGGTCCTCTGCAAGAGCGTCGGTGCTCTTAACCGCTAGGCCATCTCTCCAGCCCCNGAGAGCCACCAAGAGGTTACACAAGCATAGCTGATAACAGGGAAGTATTTTCCGGATATGATGTAAAGTAAAAGACAGAAGGCCAATAACATTGTACCAGATGAATTCCTTTTTTTTTTTTTTTAATCTTTTTGAGACAGGGTCTCCCTGTAGCCCTGGCTGTCCTGGAACTCACTCTGTAGACCGGGCTGGCCTTGAATTCACAAAGATCCGCCTGCCTCTGCCTCCCAAGTACTAGGATTAAAGGCATGTGCCACCATGCCCAGCTAGTGAATTCATTTTTTAAAAGCGTAACAACATTAATCCCAGCACTCGGGAGGCAGATGCAGGTGGATCTCTGTGAGTTCAAGGCCAGCCTGGTCTACATAGTGAGTTCCAGGACAGCTGGGGCTACAGGGAAGACTGACTCAAAAGAAAAACAACAGAGGTTTTTCTCTATATACTGGAATTATGTGTAATTTTAATGTTCTCATTTTTTTACTACTTTTTTTTTTAATTTTATTTATTTCTGTATGTGTATGAATGTACTGTCTGCATGCAAGTCTGTGCACCCGTGTCGTGCAATGCCGCGGAGTTCAGAAGAGGGTCTCGGATTCCCCTGGAACTGGAGTTCTCCTGGAATTGGAGTTTCAGACGGTTCTCAGCCGCCATGTGGGTGCTGGGGATCGAACCCGGGTCCTCTGTAAGAGCGGTCGGCGCTCTTAACCGCTAGGCCATCTCTCCAGCCCAGAAGACAGTTTTTATAGTGACAACTTCTCCTCCTCTTCCTCCTCCTCCTCCTCCTCCTCCTCCTCCTCCTCCTTCTTTTTTGTCTTTTTGAGACAGGGTCTCCCTATAGTCCCAGCTGGCCTGGAACTCACTATGTAGACCAAGCTGGCCTTGATCTCACTGTGATCTGCCTGCCTCTGCCTCCCAAATTCTGGGATTAAAGGCGTGTACCACCATGCCTGGCTCTTGTAATTTTTAAAAAAAATTTTTTTCTTTTTTTTTTTTTTCTTTCTTTTCTTGTCTTTTTGAGATAGGGTCTCCCTTTAGTCCCAGCTGGCCTGGAGCTCACTATGTAGACCAGGCGGGCCTTGAACTCACAGAGATCTGCCTGCCTCTGCCTCCCAAGTGCTAGCATTAAAGGCGTGTGACACTGGGCCCAGCCCAACATCCTCTTATGGTCTCCCAGGGTAGCACATGCACAATACCTGTGCTCTTACATACACACAGGAAAAACACTCATATACACATAAAGTAAAAATAAAAAGTAAATTAGGGCTGGAGAGGTAACTCAGGGGGTAAAGTGCTTGCCTTGCAAGCACAAGGACTAGAGTTCACCTTCCAGAACTCCTGTGAAAAAAGCCAGGCATGAGGGCACAGACCTGGTCCTGTAATCTTAGTGCTGGGAAACAGCAGACTCTCTGGGGCTCCTTGGCCCGACAGCCCAGCCTACTTAAGTTCCAGGCTGGGGAACCCCTCAGTTAAAAAAAAAAAAAGATAGTGTTTGAGGAAGTGCACCTAAGACTGACCTCTTCCCATCCCCCCACCCCCCCAACATTCATTCATTCATACCTTATTTGTGCATCCATAGCTGCATGGACACATATACACATAAATCATAAATTTAAAAAAGACAGGTGAATTCTTTAATGTTGATTTTACTCATTTAAGACAAAGATTCTTTTACCCACGGTTTTTTTTTTTTTTTTGTGTGTGTGTGTGTGTGTGTGTGTGTGTGTGTCTTTTTGAGACAGGGTCTCCCAGTAGCCCCAGCTGGCATGGAACTGACTGTAAACTGGGCTTGAAGTCACAAGAAACCCACCTGCCTCTGCCTCCTGAGTGCTGGGATTAAAGGCAAGCGCCACCACTCCTTTTACCAGTTTTGCATGTGAAATGTTAGCAGGCATTTTGTACATCACTCAGTAAGAATATACGGTCTGAACAAAGTGTCTATACACGCATATAACCACTTGTTTCTAATCAACAGAAGATGGCTGCTGGGCGTGGTGGCACACGCCTTTAATCCTAGCACTTGGGAGGCAGAGGCAGACGGATCTTTGTGAATTCAAGGCCAGCCTGGTCTACAGAGTGAGTTCCAGGACAGCTGGGGCTACAGGGAGACCAAAAAAAAAAAAAAAAAACAACAAAAAACAGAAGATGGCTATCTGGCAGTCACCTACCAAAGACTTCAACTTGAAAGTGACTTTAATCCAACCTGGAGAAAAACCACTGATAATTGACATAGGAAGCCTCAAGGATACACCACGAGCAGTTTCCACACACTTGGTAAGCCTTATCTCAAAATTAGCTCAACATCAACCCCTATCCCCAATGCTCATATAAGATTGCAATTAGCCACCATTGAGAGTAGGCCAAAGGAAAAAAATACACAGGAAAACAATTTCTTCATTTTAACACAGAAACAACAAAAACTACCACTTAAAACAACTGCTCAAACTGTGCGTGGTGGCACATGCCTTTAATCCCAGCACTCAGGAGGCAGAGGCAGGCAGATTTTTGTAAAATACAGGCTAGCCTGATCTACATAATGAGTTCCAGGTCATCTGGGGCTATACCGGGAGACTCTGACTCAAACAAATTAAGCCAGGCATGGTGGCCCACGCCTTTGATCTTAGCACTAGGGAGGCAGAGGCAGGAGGATCTTTGTGAGTTCAAGGCCAGCCTGGTCTACAGAGTGAGTTCCAGGACAGCTGGGGCTACAGGGAGACCCTGTCTCAAAAAGACCAAAAAAAAAAAATTTAAATTAAACAATTGCTCAATGTAGAGTGTGGTGGTGCATCCCTGTAATCTGGCATTTGGGAGACTGAGGTAGGAGGATTACTTTGTGTTCTAGGCCAGCCTGGGCTATAGCATGAGGCTCTTAACAAAATGAAACAAAAAACAAAAGTCAAGCAACAAAGAAAACAATTGCCTTATTCTCTATAGAGTAAGCTTCATGAAAACAGAAATACTACAAGTTTTATTTCATATGCAGTACCTTAACTGGCAGACAGTAGGCCTAAATAAATATCAGATTTGTAATGAACACAGGAATTATATCACTGAATATCTTTTTATTATTTATTTATTTATTTATTTATTTGTCTTTTTGAGGCAGGGTCTCCTATAGCCTGAGATAGCCTGGAGCTTGCTTTGTAGACCAGGGTGGCCTTAAACCCTTAAACTCACAGAGATCCACCTGCCTCTGCCTCCCCAGTGCTGGGATTAAAGGTGTGTGCCACCAAGCCTGGCCTTTTTGAGACAGAGTCTAACCATAAGGTGGCCTAAAACTTGATTGATAGACTAGGCAATCCTTGAATTCACAGAGATCTTCCTGACTGTATCTCCCCAATTCTGGGATTAAAGGTGTGTACCAACACTCAAGGCTCATTCAATATGTTTTGTTTTGTTTTGTTTTGTTTTGCTTTGTTTTGTTTGAGACAGTGTCTCCCAGTAGTCCCAGGTGTCCTGGAACTCACTATGTAGAATAGGGTCACCGTAAACTCTCAGAGATCCTTCTGCCTCCAGAGTTTTGGGATTAAGGGCATGTACCACCATGCCTGACTCAATTTTTTTTTTTTTTTTTGTCTTTTTTTTTGAGACAGGGTCTCTCCATAGCCCCAGCTGGCCTGGAACTTGCTCTGTAGACCAGGCTGGACTTCAACTCACAGAGATCCGCCTGCCTCTCCCTCCTATGTGCTAGGATTAAAGGCTGGGGCTAGTGCACAGAGTTTAGATCTGGGATTTCCCAAGACCACCTGGCTGTGGGGACAGAGTCACCCTGCTAGCTGGTATAAAACATGGGCCTGTTTGCCACTGTGAGACTTGCAGGCACACAGCTTTGATTGGGATTTCTTGGGACCACCTGAAGCATAGTTAGGAGCCTGGCACTCAGCGGATTATTCAAGAAGTCTATCACTGGGTTGTTGGATACTTGAATCACTGGTTTGTTGGATAATTGAATCATTGTCTTGTATCCGGTGCTGGCTAAGCAAGGCATATTTCCCCAACTCAATAAGTTGGAGCATTATCTATCACTCAAGTCTTACATTAATTCTCCTAAGGATGTAGTAGTCTCCTGGTTATATTAATGATGTTATTATATACAACAACTACACACACTTAACATGGAGAGCTATGCCCTTGGAAGAGAACTTAGTATGAAATCTTAATTTTGAGATTCATCTGAGTTTCTTCAACAAACCACCAATCACTCTTTTCTGCAACATTGTATTCCTGAGTTTGTGTTGAAGACTCAGAGTGGGTCTCTGTTTCAGGATCACTTTCTCTTTTTTTTTTTTTTGGTCTTTTCTAGACAGTAGCCCCAGCTGTCCTGGAACTCACTCTGTAGTTCAGGCTGGACTTTAACTCATAAAGATCTGCCTGCCTCGGCCTGCCAAGTGCTAGGATTAAAGGAATGCACCACCGCGCCCCCCTTTTTTTTTCTTTTTGGTTGGTGGCAGCCACTTGCTAAGAACTCATGTTGGATATCATCTGACCCATAATTTAGGGAAAGGACCCAAATTCAAACTTTTTATAGTTGGCATGAGGTAGGGACTGCATGTACAAATCTGAATGGGATCCATCTGAAACCCTGACCAGGAGCATGACCTGTTATAATCCTTACCAGCCCAGGACAGTAACAAAACAAAGAGCCTAGTTTCTGAAACTTTTTTTTTTTGGTATTTCTGAGACAAGGTCTCCCTTTAGTCCCAGCTGGCCTGGAACTCACTCTGTAGACCAGGCTGGCCTTGAACTTACCACAGAGATCTGCCTGTCTCTGCCTCTGGAGAGCTGGGATTAAAGACGTGCACCAACCATGCCCAGACTTTATGTAACAAGGTATTTTTCTATTTTGAGGCTCTTCAGAAAGTATATCCTTTGAGAAAGACCTGCCATATTCATTTTTTATCCATTTCCAATATATTATGAGTATTACCTAAGGATCTTATAAGACCAGCCTACATCAGTTTGTCTTACATGACACAAAACACTATAAATTGGTTTGGCCATATCCTGAGTATATCCTGAAAATCGTTTATACATTTCTATCGAAGTTGTAGTGAATAAGTTCTCTGAAGGGCCTCAGAATTTATTAAATAACATCATTAAATACAACAGGTTCAAGCCAGGCCTGGTGGCACACGCCTTTAATCCTAGCACTTGGGAGGCAGAGGCAGGCGGATCTTTGTGAGTTCAAGGCCAGCCTGGTCTACAGAGTGAGTTCCAGGACAGCTGGGGCTACAGGGAGACCCTATAAAATAAAATAAAATAAAATAAAATAAAATAAAATAAAATAAAATAAAATAAAATAAAATAAAATAAAATAAAATAAAACAGGTTCATTGAATCATGCTGATGTCATTAGACCCCCTTAGGTACCCATAAATGAGATGCTGCACATATAAAGATACCACTCTAAGATTAAAAGCATTTGCCACCACCCCTAGCTTCCCACTAAGTCTTAAAGTATTTGCTGAACACTTAATACATGCCAGACACGGGACTAAGTGTGCATCTGGAGATGTAATCAGATTAGAAGAGAGAATATTAGTCTTCACCTCACAAAATACATCAGGAAAAAGTCAAGTTCCGGCAGGCGTGGTGGCGCACGCCTTTAATCCTAGCACTTGGGAGGCAGAGGCAGGCGGATCTTTGTAAGTTCAAGGCCAGCCTGGTCTACAGAGCGAGTTCAGGACAGCTGGGGCTACAGGGAGACCCTGTCTCGAAAAGAACCCCCCCCCCCAAAAAAAGAGATAAACATAGCACATTTTTCCCTTTTTTTAATTGAATTTTTGTGTATTTCATACATAACATCTCAGTCTTACTCACCTTTATGCCTTCTCCACTGGCACCCTCCCACAGCCCCTGCCTTTGAATTCATGCGTTCTAATTAACTAGGGCTATAACTAGTCCACATGAGGTAATTGTTAGGTATATTCATTGAATTAAAGAACTGATCAATCATTGAACTTCTGATACTGTTCTCTTAACGGTAAAATCAGAATGTTTTATGTAGGGGCTTTGAAAACTAAAAATTTCCACTTTAAAGTGGATTTATGTTATCATTCCTAAGGCTGACATATATCTATATATGACTATCATTTACATTAACGCCCTCAATTAATGCACATTGTTTTAAACACGTGTTTTGAAAATTCTGAACATACTTTAAAGGGAGAAACTTTATTTTTCTCAAGTCCTCTTTTCTACTGCAAAGAAATGTTAGAGGTAACAATCTCTTCAAGAACAGAAAAAAAAATAAAGAGGTAACTTAAGTTACCAACACAATATCTCAAGTGGCCAGACTCCCAACAATGTTGCCAAGTTAAAGCCACTCGGACCTCCAGAAGTCCGAGAGAGAAGCTGAGGTGGGCTGAGACCTTACCAGCCACCGACTCCCCCCTGCCCCTCGCGCAGCGCAGCCCCCGGTGCGCGCCCCGGACGGTTGGGGATCCGATTGGCGGTCCCGTTGGGGTCAGCCAGCCACGGCCGTTGGGAACTCCAGCTCCCAGCAGACACCGCTTCCCCGGCCCACGCGCGTGGCGGCGCTGCCCGCTGGGACTCGTAGTGCGGTCCGGGTAGGAGAACCGGGCAGCCACCCTGGCTCCCTCCACCCACGTCTCGGAAACTGGGCCTGCAGGGTCTCACACCCGCCCTCCCGTGCCCAGCATCCCGTGGGGGTGGAGGTCTGGTAGAGCAGGACTCGCGAAGCGGCGGGAAAAGGACCGTGTCGGTCGCGCACGTGAAGGGTGGTTAGCGCTGAGGAACCGGGAAGCCCCGCGCGCCGCCCACCCGCCGCGGTGACGGGTTAACGCTCCTCTGGGTGGAGGCGGGGGCGGGGCGTGAGCGAGAGGGGCGGGGCCAGCGGCTGCCCTGACCCTCCCCCCCACGGCCCTGGGCAGCGAGAGCCCCGCCCCTAGCCGCGGCGCGTGCGCAGACGCCCCGCCCCGCCTCGGCCCCACCCCCACTCCCGCAGCAGCAGCAGCGGCCACCTCTCCCTTCCTCTCAGCTCTTTCCTCCTCGTTTTTCTTCCCTCCGCCCCCTGGCCTCCTTTTCTCCGCCTCCTCCGGCGCTGACGCTCGCGTAGGGCCCTGGCGTCAGACGCGCGTGGGCGGGGCGAGTACGGCGGGGGGTATAAGTAGAGGGTGCAGGAGGCGGTGCTTCCCCTTCTCCCCGGCGGTTAGTGCTGAGAGTGCGGAGTGTGTGCTCCGAGCTCGGAACACACATTTATTATTAAAAAATCCAAAAAAAATCTAAAAAAACCTCTGAAAAAACCCAAAAAAAATTTACAAAAAATCCGCGTCTCCCCCGCCGGAGACTTTATTTTTTTTCTTCTTTTATAAAATAACCCGGTGAAGCAGCCGAGACCGACCCGCCCGCCCGCGGCCCCGCAGCAGCTCCAAGCAGGAACCCGGAGACCGAGGCCTTCTCGCCGCCCGGACCCAACACCGCCCGCTTCGCTCCCAGCCGCCTCCTGGACGCCCGCGGCAGCGGATCCCCAGTTCCACGGCCGTTGAGTAGTTGTCGATTCCGGTTGAATTTTGTCCCTCTGCGCTTGCCCCCGCTCCCCTCCCCCCGGCTCCGGCCCCCGGCCCCGGCACTCGCTCTCCTCTCACGGAAAAGGTCGCGGCCTGTGGCCCCGCGGGCAGCCGTGCCGAGATGAACCCCAGCGCCCCCAGCTACCCCATGGCCTCGCTCTACGTGGGGGACCTCCACCCCGACGTGACCGAGGCGATGCTCTACGAGAAGTTCAGCCCGGCCGGGCCCATCCTCTCCATCCGGGTCTGCAGGGACATGATCACCCGCCGCTCCTTGGGCTACGCGTATGTGAACTTCCAGCAGCCGGCGGACGGTAAGAGCCAGGCGGGAGGGCGGCGGGCGGCCATGAGGCTCGGGCCTAGCGGGCCGGGCGGGCGGGCATGTCAGCCCCGGGGGTCGGCTGGGGTGGGCTCTGGGACCCCCGAGCCGGAACGCCGACAGCCGCTATCCCCTGTCCTTGGGGACCGCGCAGGCGACAGGCGCACGCCCCTCGTGTGCCGGGCCACTTCCTCCTTTGCGACCATTTTCTCGTCCTCAGTCGCTTTCAAACTTTAGGGTGATGACGCGCCAGGAGGGTGGGTGAGATTTGCTTCCACCACTCTCCCGCCAGAAGCTGCGGGATTGTGGGGTGCCGAGCCTCCTCCTGGCGCAGTAGGTGGAGGGGGGCCCCACCACCCGCTTCTCCGGCCGGGAGTCTGGCCTGGAGAGGAAGTGCAATTGAGGGCTCGAAAAAAATACCACGTGTTGAACCCTGTAACCTCGCAGGCCGGAGGCCTGTTCGAGCTATTGGCCCAATCGCTGGGGGGAGCCCCAAGGCCTTAGAAGAAAGTTAAATGTGGTAGGGGGGTGGTGGTCGTCGTCGTCCTTAGGGTGGTGATCCTATTGCTTACCGTATATCACTGACTGCTGGACCTAGTGAGCTGTGCATGTGGAAGCATTTCTCAGCAGCGTGTTCACCAACAGCGAGGTGGAGGAGGGGATGTGGAAGTAGACCCTTTTTGAAACGCACTTCCCAAGCACCTTAACTTATTTAAATCCAATTAGTTAGATTTTAGTAGTAATAATAATTTGTTCACTGTATACATATTTTTTGAAATAGTGTTGGTGGTCGTGTTTTTCATAGCACAATAATTTTGGTCGTAAATGTTAGTGTAACCTGGACTGGATCATACATAATATGTAGCATTCAAGTAATTAAAGTTTTTGTCAATTTTTTTAATGGTCTAGGATAGCCTTGAGTTTTAGGGAGTAATTGAGCACAAAGTAACAGTTTAATTTTTTTTGAAGTTAGACAATTCACACAAAATGCAAGAAACGGGGAATGTCTATGGCCTGATGAGTAGGGGATTTTACTTTTCTGTTTGAATCAATTGACTTCAAGAAGTTAGTTTCTCTTGACCCAGTTTTGCTGTCTCCCTCCCCCCTTCAGCTGCTTGAACACAAATCAGGTATTATAAAAAGAATCGACTTTTATTAAGTTATTTGAATAACAAGTTTATTCACTTAATGATACCAGTTTTTTTTTTTACTGGGTTAAAACTAGATAATTGGGATTTTGGGTAAGCAAGATGTAGAGACCTGGACCCAAAGTTTGGTAGCTATACTGCAGATTTCCTGCCCTTTTACCCCGTAAGCGGGCACTTTTTGTATTTTTGAGACAGGGTCTCCTTGTAGTCCCAGCTGGCCTGGAGCTTGCTCTGTAGACTAGGCTGGCCTTGAACCCATGGAGATCCATCTGCCAGTCCCTCCTGAGTGCTGGCAATAAAGGCGTGTGCCACCGGGCCTGGCCAGCAGGGACTTTAATACCACTGTAATCCAGTCATGGAGGTTTACACCTTTAATCCCAACCAGCACTGTGAAGGGAGTGGCTGGGCTGGCCACATAGGCCAGCCTGCTCTACATAGTGAGTTATCCACCAGATATGGCCAAGCCTACTCTACATAGTGAGTTGTCCAGGCAGGCTGGGGCTTGTGACCCCCGTTAGGAAAAAAAAAAAGATGGGAGAAGATAACTTCGGAGCAAGTAATCACAAGTAATAAAAAGGTAACTAAAATGCTAACTTGAAAGTGTTATTCAATGCTTACTGATTTTTTTTTTTTTTAATCTTAAAAACTCTTAAAAAAAACCTTAAATTTCCTGGACTTGAAAAGCTGAACTTAGGTTTGCCATAGTTACAAGTAAATATACTGTATATATGTCTATGCAAGTAGACCAGTAATAGTATAAAACTGTCCAGAAGAGTCTTGCATCCTTTTCAGTCTTCAATTTATTTTGTGTCTGTATATACAATATACCATCTGTCCAAATAGTTATTTTTCCAGTGGCTTTTCTTTTTCCTTTTGTAAACATATTGCAGTGGTGGACTTGGGTTCTGAAAGTGAAGTGACTGGGATTCCATATAATGGGAAGAGTTGACTCATTCCAAAGAAACTCAAGCAAAGTCAGCTTAAAAAAAAAACTAGAGAAGCTGAGTAGGTGTAGCAAAGTGATAATGAGCCAACAGCTGATTATCACTATATTGTAGAAACTGGAACTTTGTTTTACAAGAAGAGTGACAGAAAACTTGTTCTATCAATAACTTTACAGTTGGTGTGAAATTTGGAAGTTGAGGAATTTTTAGGTTTTAGTTTTTGTCTTTTTGAGACAGGTTCTGTCTCCCTTTGCTCCCAGCTGGCCTGGAACTCACTATGTAGCTGGCCTTGAATTCAACTGAGATCCAACAGAAATCCGCCTGCCTCTGCCTCCCAAATGCCTAGGATTAAAGGCGTGTGCTACCACACCTGACTAGTATTTTTTAAATTATTTTTGTACTTGAGAGTTTTAACTCTACCTTTTTAATGGTATAAGCATGCATAATTCTGCCCTTCACAGACCTTATTTGGATGGTTTTTTTTTGTGTGTGTGTTTTGTTTTTTTGAGACAGTCTCCTTAAAGCTACAGGTGGCTTGGAACTCAAATAGAGCAGGCTGGCCTTGATCTCTGAGAGATCTGCCTACTTGTATGAGTATATCACCTACATGGAGGTAGATGGATCTGTGTCAGGCAGTGCCTCCGGAGCCCAGGAGAAAGGGAGGCATTGGATCCTCTGGAACTGGGTGCTGGGAATTGAAGCTAGGTCCTCTGCAAGAGCAGCCCAGTGCTCTTGACTGCTGCACTCTCTCCAGCACCTGGACCTTGGAGTTTCAGGTAGAATCAAAAAGTTAGTAGTCTATCATTTTGCTAAAATGATCTAAGATAAAGTTAAGAGTTTTGTATGTCAGGATATAAAATGAATATTGTAGACTCTGCATCTTAAGAATGTCCCACCTCACCAACTCCTTACCTTTGAAGGCATTATGTAACTTGTTCAAGCTGACTGGATGGTGGCAGGAAGTTGTACAAAGACCATCTCCCCAGTCATGTGGGAACTTTTAAGAAAATGGACTAGTTTTTGGCAATGATAAGCAGTAAAATGACCTGTCAGTATAGTTTCTAGTTCTTATTACACTGATTAGATTGTGTATGAAGAATTGGTTTTACATTAATTGGGAACAGAAGGATTTTTTTTTATTTTTTACAAATAGTATTTTTAATTAAGAGAGAATGTTTCAAAAATACATAAGCCATGCATCCTTTAATAAATACATGAGAGATTTGGGCTTAGATCATGTCTTTCTGCAATCAGTTCAATTCTAGTATATGGTAAGGTCCAGCCTTTAAAGAGACATGGATGCCACTCCCCCTCCTACCATCACTGATGATTTTAAGTGGCTAATGAAAGGTTTAAACTAATATTTACTCTGAATGTCTTTGCAGCGGAGCGTGCATTGGACACCATGAATTTTGATGTTATAAAGGGCAAGCCAGTTCGCATCATGTGGTCTCAGCGGGATCCATCACTTCGCAAAAGTGGAGTAGGCAACATATTCATTAAAAATTTGGACAAATCCATTGACAACAAAGCACTGTATGATACATTTTCTGCGTTTGGTAACATCCTTTCATGTAAGGTAAGCAAAGGTGTGATACAGCAATATTTTTATTGTTGAGTTCCTTACAGTTTTTGGAATGGCATTTATACAGTGTTATTGGCTGCTTTTATTTCCCAAATGTTAGCCATCTGAACCCAACATTTTTGCAAAGCAGAAATAACAAGTACAAAAAGTGAGCACATCCTTTCTGTTCCTTAGGTTGTTTGTGATGAAAATGGCTCCAAGGGCTATGGATTTGTACATTTTGAGACACAGGAAGCAGCTGAAAGAGCTATTGAAAAAATGAATGGGATGCTTCTAAATGATCGAAAAGTGTAAGTGGCTAATTGAGTTGATATTTTGTCTTTTTAATAGTTGCACATTACTTTAAAAAGTAATATTCGAGTCAGGTTTGGTAACTTCCCAGCACTCAGAAGGCAGAGGTAGGCAGATAGTTCCTTGTGAAATGAAGGCCAGCTGGGGTTACAGGGAGACCCTATCTCAAAAAGACCTTCCCCTGCAAGAAAAGCAATCTATTTGTGCTCTTAATAATGTCCAGCTACCTGGGAGTAGTAGCATATGGCAGAGATTTCTTAGCATATGGCAGAGATTTCATCCCTTGGGAGGTAGTCAGGAGGGCATAGCATTCAAGACTAGCTACATAGGACTCTGAAAAGTAAAACAGTTGATGACAAACTGTTTGCTAGGTTTCATAACTTTTCTCCACATTGTTAGAGTTGAAAGAATTGATGAGTATTGAAACCTAAAATAAACAGGTATGCACCATTTCCAAGTGTGTTGAACTGGAATCTGGGCACTTTTGAGGAACTGTTTCAATAGCCATTTCCCATTTGGAGAAACTAGCTGAGAGCTGATTGATATACAGTGGGCTGAATTCAGAGCCCACTCTGGCATTAAATGAGAAGTTTTTATAGTTAATTGTTCCTGAAATAAAGTGTTAATGGTGTTGGTAAAACAAAGGGTTAAAAATATTGCCAGTGGGTTTCTCAGCTGTAAGATCATATTAAGTGATCTGAATGCTTGATGTTTTAGTAAACTGTAGTAACAGGCATGCTGATTGGGTTTCAGTTTGGTAAGGAACGTGTGTTCTCATAAGTCACCATATACCTTGTATGGTGTATGTTTGGAAATAGATCATCTTACCTTGTGGTCCTTGAACTTGAGAAGCTGAATCAGGAGAAATATAAATTCAAAGTCTGAAATGTTCTGCAGTCCAGAATTTAAGTACCAACATGAGAAACAGATTTTGGCATATTAAGTTTTCAGATTAGCACAAGTGCTCAGTTTGTAAAGCCTGCAAATAGAGTGAAATCCAAAGTATTTCTGGCCCCAAGAGGTTACTCAGTCTGTATTCACAATGAAGGTGCTTAATGGCAAATCACAGGAAAAAAAAGAATGTGTTATCTATAATGTACTGGTAAGATCCAGGTAAAGACTGTTTCCAGTTTGTCTATAACTATATAATGCACCATTGTGGAAAATGGCTTGGTGCATGTATAAATAACCTTAAACCACTTGTATTCCCTTTGTGCTATGATTTCTATAACTGTCCTTTGAGGAATACAGAGTTAAAGCATTTATCTGCAGAAAGTTGTCTTCAGTGAACTATTCTTATTGAGATTGTTTACCAAGCTGACAGCATGGAGACATCTTTACAATGAATTTGAGGGCAATTAAAAAAAAAAACACCCAAACCATACCGTAGGTATTTCCTTCCATTATGTGTGGAACAGAGAACAAAAAGACTTAAAGGCAGTTTTGATGTGAATGGGGTTTTGGGAGCTCCTGTTGCTCTTATTTTGGTATGCATTGTCTTAATGTTTGCACTGTTCATACAAGGGAAGAATTAAGCTATGGGTGCCTTGACCTGGTACACAGACCATTATTTCTACGGGTTAACGAGATCAAAATGTGGATTGGAAGAAAAGTCCATTATTTGTGGTGAAAGGCTTGTATATTAATTTTTTTGTAACTTCAGTGGAGGCCATTTTTAGTTAAAGATTCTGAAAATTCAGAAACAGGAATCAAACATTAGGCCCAATTTTAGTTTATAAGAGTGTAATGTTAAGAGTCCTTATGTTTTATTAGATTTGTTGGACGATTTAAGTCCCGTAAGGAACGGGAAGCAGAGCTTGGAGCTAGGGCAAAAGAATTCACCAATGTTTACATCAAGAACTTTGGAGAAGACATGGATGATGAGCGCCTTAAGGATCTCTTTGGCAAGTTTGGTAATGTGTCCCGATTAAATTTTTACTCAGTTCTGGGTAATCTCCCAAAGTTTAATTTTTTTATAGTACTTGACAGAAAAGCATTTAGAATCCTTCAATATTTGAATTACACTGTAGAACACTTTGCTACAGTGTAGCATATAAATAGAATACTGTCTGATTTAAAGTTCAAAGCATTCAGTTAGCACAGTATTTTACAGTTTTGCTTTATTAAGATACATTTAATACAGCTAACCTAAAGTAAAATTTATAAGTTACAGGACAGAACTAGCCACCTGTAGGCTGTGTTGTGCTTAGTGTCAGTAGCATGTTCCATCAGTTACAGAAATGAAACCTAAGATCCAGTTTCCCCATAGAGGATCTGAAATAACTTTTTCCTTGATTTTATTTATTTTTTTCCCCCCCTCCCAAAGTAAATTCAACTAGGCATGGTGGAACGGCTTGGGTTACAAGGGCCCCCTCTCCAAATTTTAAAGTGGAATTTGTTGTTTGGTGGGGTTTTTTTGAGTGTTCAGATTAGTAAGTAGTAAAAACACTTTAGTACCAGGCCAAGCCTGCCATGTTGAATCATCTTTAAGCAAAAAGAATATGTAAATTTTTCCTTTTTTTGTCTTTTGAGACAGGGTCTTCCTGTAACCCCAGCTGTCTGGAACTCACTATGTAGGTAGACCAGGCTGGCCTGGAACTCTTCCGAGATCTGCCTACCTCTGCTTCCCCAGTGCTGGGAAACTTTTTGCGCAGATATCTATCATATGAGGAAAATAAGTAGTGTCATATTTTACCTCTTCAGGTTTGCTATAGCCTTTCTATATTATATATGTCATGCACCTAAATCTTAAAATTAGAGGCTATATAATTTCAGAAGTTTCTAAAGTTGTATTTTTGTTAACCACTTAACCCTAATCCCCAGTTGGCCACCAGTATATGTCAGGTTTTTTGTTTTGTTTTGTTTCTGTCTTTTTGAGACAAGGTCTCCCTTTAGTCCCAGCTGGCCTGGAGCTCTCTATGTAGACCACGCTGGCCTTGAACTGGCAGAGATCTGCCTGCCTCTGCCTCCCGAGTGCTGGGATTAAAGGTGTGTGCCACCACGCCCGGCTGTATATCAACCTTTTTTAAACTTAATTTTACATAATAGAAATATAGGGAAAGTCTTTTTCCACTTACCTGATTGAGATGTTACTCCCTTAAGTGTCTGCCACTAAAGGGGTAATGGGGGAAGCTTGTCTTTCAAAACAACCTCCAGATGATTAATTCAGTTACTTCCTGCCCAGAGGATCTAGCTGTGTATTCCCTTCACTCCCTATTTAAAAGCTGATGAATTGGAGAAGAGTTTTTTTAGTTCTGAGATAAAGAAAATCAGACTAGTGCTTTAAAAAGCAACTTTATACTTGAAAGCTAAGGAAAAAATTTTATATATAGTTTGTAGAATAGACTTTAAGTAGAAACAATAGTAAAGGGGAGTATAAAATATTTACAGAAACGGTTCTATTGCGAATAGTAAGCACTTTATAAAGCATGGCAGGCATGCAGGATGGCTGGAGCTGTTCTATGTCTTATCATTGCCCCCCCCCCTTTTTTTTTTTTAGTGAACATTTTATTTTATGTGTGTGAATGTACTGTCTGCATGTAGGTTGGTGCACCCGTGTCGTGCAATGGTGAGGAGGTCAGAAGAGGGCGTCGGATTCCCCTGGAACTGGAGTTAAAGATGGTTCTTAGCTACCATGTGGGTGCTGGGGATCGAACCCGGGTCCTCTGCAAGAGTAGTCCACACTCTTAACTGCTGAGCCATCTCTCCAGCCCCCCCTTGTTTTTGTGTAAAAAAAATGAAAAGTATTCGGTTAATAATGCTGTGGACTAGCTTTGAATTATTAAACTTTTTTTTTAGGGCCTGCCTTAAGTGTGAAAGTTATGACTGATGAAAGTGGAAAATCCAAAGGATTTGGATTTGTAAGCTTTGAAAGGCATGAAGATGCTCAGAAAGTAAGCCTTAAAAATTATTCTATAAAGAGGGTATACAGAGTTGAATTATTCTTGTGTTGACATTTACTTCGTACATGTGCTGTTTATGTATGGCAACATTTACAATAGGAGTTTTACATATTATGTTGTTATTTACATTTTATGCATTCATTTGAAAGTATAAATTGGGAGTCTGTTGTCCCCTAACCTGAACATTTGGGGCTGGGTCATCTTGACAAATTCTCCTTGTTACTGAAAAGGACTTTTTACTAATTGCATTTTTTTGTGTGTGTGATTTCTGGAAGGCTGTAGATGAGATGAATGGAAAGGAGCTCAATGGAAAACAAATTTATGTTGGTCGAGCTCAGAAAAAAGTGGAACGGCAGACGGAACTTAAGCGCAAATTTGAACAGATGAAGCAAGATAGGATCACCAGATACCAGGTTCATTTTTACTTGAACAACCAAAATAAGACAGGGATGAGGAAACCTAATTTACGTTCATTTCAGTTACTGCCAGGTAACTGAGAGTTTGAAAGGGGAAAAGAAGAAACATGGGCTAAAGTAAAAGGTGTGATTAGGGACCATGGTGGGCCTCCCTCTTTTTTTAACAGCTTCTTTTCTTTATAGGGTGTTAACCTTTATGTGAAAAATCTTGATGATGGTATTGATGATGAACGTCTCCGGAAAGAGTTTTCTCCGTTTGGTACAATCACTAGTGCAAAGGTAAAAGCTTGTTTGAGATTAGGGGAAAATCCTGCATGGGGTGTTTTGCTCTGTAATCTGTTAGTTCATAGTTTAAGTGCCTACTATATAGCCTGATGGTGGACTTCTGCAGATTTGAACAATGAAACTTCTCTTAATAAGGAAAGATTTCATTTGATGATGTCAGGGAATCCTTCATAATATGTACTGTTCTGATTGCTTTTTTTTTTTTTTTTTTTTTTTTAGCCTAGAACTAGGATCTACTTGCCTTTGCCTATGCCAGGATTAAAAGCATGTGGAAACCACACCCAGAAGACACTTTGCTAATGCCAACTACTATTGAGATTTATACTAGGGAGCTATATCACCTGTCCATTCATAAAGTTCTAGATAGTCAAGCTCCCCCCACCCCTAGTAGGAAAGGAAGGAATCCTGTGTTTTTTTGTTTTTAATTTATTTTAATTTTTTTTTTTTTTTTGTATGTGTATGACCTTACTGTCTGCATGTAGGTTTGTGTACCTGTGTCATGCAATGCCGCAGAGGTCAGAAGAGGGTCTCATATTCCCCTGGAACTGGAGTTCACCTGGAATTAGAGTTACAGACGGTTATTAGCCACTGTGTGGGTGCTGGGGATTGAACCCGGGTCCTCTGCGAGAGCAGTCGATGCTCTTAACCACTAGGCTATCTCTCCAGCCCTTATTTATTTATTGATTTATTTATTTGTCTTTTTTGAGACAGGGTCCTGTAGCTCCAGCTGGCCTGGAACTCAACTATGTACACTAGGCTGGCCTGGAACTCAGATCCACCTGCCTCTGCCTCCCGAGTGCTGGGATTAATTAAAGGTGTGTACTACCCCGCCCAGTACCTATGGATTTTTTTTTTTTTTTAATTTTTTTTATTTCTGTATGTGTATGAGTGTACTGTGTGCATGCAAGTTTGTGCACCCGTGTCGTGCAATGCCGCGGAGGTCAGAAGAGGGTCTAGGATTCCCCTGGAGCTGGAGTTCTCCTGGAGCTGGAGTTCTCCTGGAATTGGAGTTTCAGACGGTTGTCAGCCGCCATGTGGGTGCTGGGGATCGAACCCGGGTCCTCTGTAAGAGCAGTCGGTGCTCTTAACCGCTAGGCCATCTCTCCAGCCCATCCTATGGATTGTTTTTTAACCAGTTAGTGTGCTTTTTTTTGTTTTGCTTTGTTTTTTGAGACTGTGTCTCCCTGTAGTTTCAGCTACCCTAAAGGTCTTTGTAGACCAGGCTGGCTTTGGTCTCAACAAAATCTGCCCATCTCTGCCTCCTGAGTCCTGGGACTAAAGGCATGTTCCACCTCCACTACCACCACCCCACTTGGCATTATGTGTTTTAGTGTGTTCGGCAGTTTTTGCTCTTGCTTGTTTCGACTTAGGGAGAATTTTCAGTTGGGCTTTTAATTCTGTAGGTATTTTCCTATTGATAATAGGATCTGATATTAAATAAATGTCTAAACTTGAATTTCTACCTCTCCTAGATCCCTTGGTCAACCTGACTGCATGTGTGATCCCCCTCCCCCTTAATGTTTAATTAATAAAGGAAGAATCCATGAACTCGGCCATGAACAGGCTTATTTGATGCAGTAACCTTAAATGACAGTGCTTTTTTGTGCCTCTACCATTGCACTAAATTTCTTTCTTTTTTTTTCTTTCTTTATAGGTTATGATGGAGGGTGGTCGCAGCAAAGGGTTTGGTTTTGTGTGTTTCTCCTCCCCAGAAGAAGCCACTAAAGCAGTTACAGAAATGAATGGTAGAATTGTGGCTACCAAGCCACTGTATGTAGCTTTAGCTCAGCGCAAGGAAGAGCGCCAGGCTCACCTCACTAACCAGTACATGCAGAGAATGGCAAGTGTCCGAGCTGTGCCCAACCCCGTGATCAACCCCTACCAGCCAGCTCCTCCTTCAGGTTACTTCATGGCAGCTATCCCACAGGTAGGCCTGAGGAATAAATAAGATCTTTGTGTAGGGTTTCATATTTATTTGGTCATTGCTAATATTGTTTTTTCCCTCCAATAAGAAAGCATGTATCTTAAGATTAGGGAAAATGTATCTTAAAATGGGGGAAAATGCCAAGTATGAGAGAAATTGGTAAATGCATTGGGTATGGCAGTTGTTGGGTCTTTGCGGCATTCTCTGTTCTCCCCAAGCTGAAAAGTTTGCCTTCTTCCTACAGACACAGAACCGTGCTGCATACTACCCTCCTAGCCAAATTGCTCAATTAAGACCAAGTCCTCGCTGGACTGCTCAGGGTGCCAGACCTCATCGTAAGCCTTTGATTATTTATTTATTTATTTATTTATTTTTGTCTTTGGGGCAGGGTCTCCCTTTAATACCAGCTGGTTCACTCTGTAGACCAGGCTGGCCTTGAACTCACAGGGATCCACCTGCCTCTGCCTCCCAAGTGCTGGGAATAAAGGCGCCCAGCTGCCTTTGATACACCTTATAATTATAATTAGAAATTGATGCCTAGGGATGGTTCAGTTCCCACATACTACCAATAAAAATTGGGTATTGAATTTAAAGTATATGATGAAGCAAATTAATTAGCTATTCTATTATAGTAGTAAGTTGCTCCTCATGATTTATGCTTGACATTTCTGAGATTCTGGCACTAAATTAGATGGCCTTGCTATATATGTACCCTGTGCTGGCCTTGACCTTGCCGTCCTCATGCCTCATCTTGTGCTAGGATTACACAGGTATATCTACTGTGCCTAGCTTTCATTTACAAAAAGTGCTTCATTTTTATCTTCAATAGATAGTGTTGATTTCCCTTTATGAAAATTGTGGTGGGGATATTTTTTAAGCTTTTCATCTATTCATGAACTTCAGGTTGTAGCAGTTCCAACCTTGCCCTATGGAACAGAGAACTGAATTAGAAGAGTAGAGATTTTTTTTTTTTAAATTCTGTCTGATCTCATACAAACAAGCACTTGGCTATTATATGATTTAATGTCTTTTGGAGCTCTAAACTTATAGGTCTGAAAAATCGTAATTTTGATAAATGGCCTAACTTTATATTGTCTGTCATGTCTAACCATTTATGCCAAATTGAGCCCTAGAAAACCCGTGCATTCAGGTTTCTCTCTTTAAATGTAGCATTCCAAAATATGCCCGGTGCTATCCGCCCAGCTGCTCCTAGACCACCATTTAGTACTATGAGACCAGCTTCCTCACAGGTTCCACGAGTCATGTCAACACAGCGTGTTGGTAAGTCTTAACCCTTTCTGTAAAAATTGATCTCCAGTTTGAAATAGCGCAGTAACAATTTAAAAATGTTTTTTCTATTTTTTTAGCTAATACATCAACACAGACGATGGGTCCACGTCCTGCAGCAGCTGCTGCTGCAGCTACTCCTGCTGTCCGTACCGTTCCCCAATATAAATATGCTGCGGGAGTCCGCAATCCCCAGCAACATCTTAATGCACAGCCACAAGTTACCATGCAACAGGTGGGGGTTTCCTCATGTCCTTAGCTAAAATCAAAGATGCGAATGTAACTGCATCTATGAGAGCTTTTTAAGCCAGCAGTCCCTAAGACCAATGTGTGATGTGAGTTTTGGTATAGCTAGGAGAAGGAAGTAAAAGTAAGTTAAGCTGCTACTACTGGGTTTAGCTTTTTTTTCTGATCCTGGGACCAAAGCACAAGTTCCAAAGAAAATTGGCTATAAACATGGAATTGCTGTGAGCACCTTAGCCTATATTTCTCTCAGCTTTCTTAATCATATTTAGATGGTAGTTTGTCACTTCATTAATTGTCCACTGATGACAAGCTTATTTATGTTTTACATTGGTACTTAAACTTTCTATTTTATGTCTAGCCTGCTGTTCATGTACAAGGTCAAGAACCTTTAACTGCTTCCATGTTGGCATCTGCCCCCCCTCAAGAGCAAAAGCAAATGCTGGGTAAGTTTCTCATTCTGCCTTGTCAGTTTCAGGGTCTAGAAAACGGGAAGATCATTTAGGCCCTTTGCACCCAAAACTGATGACTTAAGGTAGTGGGTGAAGAAATTCAAACTGAAAGCTAGTGGGAACATGTGGTAGCAGTGGCTATAAGCCACTGCCTGCCGTGGACCCCATTCTTCCTTGGAACAAAGAATTGAACACCCAAGAAACTGATAATAAATACCTTGTGACAAATACTGCTGTTTACCCATGAAAGACAAATAAGATATTCTGTATAAAAGTAAGGCTCCTAAACTCTGGGTTGATATGGGCAATTGGGTAGTTTTTTATTTTTCTTCCTAGGTGAACGGCTATTTCCTCTTATTCAAGCCATGCACCCTACTCTTGCTGGTAAAATTACTGGCATGCTATTGGAGATTGATAACTCAGAATTACTTCACATGCTTGAGTCTCCAGAGTCTCTCCGCTCAAAGGTACTTGATATTTGTTATGGGCCTCACCACAGAAGCCTTATTCTGCAGGGTAATGTTGCTTTGTTCAGGCCGTATACAGTCAGAGGAGCTTTCATAAACGTTTTAAGCCCTCAAAAGTAACTTCATGCTTGTTTTCCCAAATTTATCTGAAGCCTAAAGAGGTTGAATAATTGGCTGAACACAAAAACCTGTGCTCAAATCCAGTGAGCTTACTTAGCTCTAGCATCCAAACTGGTAACTTTGCTGCATATGATCCATGCCACTTAACGTGTTTTAGTGAAAATTTATTATTGATTAAAAACTTGGTTGAATGTTTGCTTGCCCTTTTTATATAGGTTGATGAAGCTGTAGCTGTACTACAAGCCCACCAAGCTAAAGAGGCTGCCCAGAAAGCAGTCAACAGTGCCACTGGTGTTCCAACTGTTTAAAGTGAGTTTCCCTCTGGCTTATTGCCTACATCTTTTATATCAGCTTGCTGTGGACACACTTTGCACCTTATGAAGATTTTTACAAATAATTTCTGTGTTGGTAGGTTTTCAGAGGGTTTGCTATATAAAGGAGTTGAAAGTGATTTTCCCTATTACCCCTGATACTGATAAGCTTCTTTGAGAGTCTGTAGAGTCATTTGTGTTAAGTGGGCTGTAAGGCATGATTTTCAGTCTGTTAATGCTTTATTGGGTGGAGCTTCAGTAGTTGCCCTTGAGCCTTTGCTGCACTTATTTTACTCTGGAAACATCATCTAGGTGCACAGATGGGTTTGGCAAATCTTGTAGATGACTAGATAGGACTAGAACAGGTTTTGTGGGCCATGTTGTGTCTGTTGGAATCACAGGACTCTGGCATTCCAGTGTAAAAACAGCTATAGGAATGCGGGCATGTTAAATTACTGAATTCAGTAAAGGGCCCAATGCTGTGTAGTTAGGGTCTGTATTTGACAAGTGTCAGTGTTTTGGTCTTAATAGTTTTTTTCTTTACGTTTACAGATTGATCAGGGATCATGAAAAGAAACTCGTGCTTCACCGAAGAAAAATATCTAAACATCGAAAAATTTAAATATTATGAAAAAACATTGCAAAATATAAAATAAATAAAAAAAGGAAAGGAAACTTTGAACCTTATGTACCGAGCAAATGCCAGGTCTAGCAAGCAATGCTAGTCCTAGATTACTTGATTTAAAACAACAAAAAAAAAAAAATACAAAAAAATAGTAAAATATAAAAACAAATTAATGTTTTATAGACCCTGGGAAAAGAATTTTCAGCAAAGTACAAAAATTTAAAGCATTCCTTTCTTTAATTTTGTAATTCTTTACTGTGGAATAGCTTAGGATGTCAGTTCTGTTCTAAGTAACAGAATTGATAACTGAGCAAGGAAACGTAATTTGGATTATAAAATTCTTGCTTTAATAAAAATTCCTTAAACAGTGGATGGTTATGCTTGTATTTATTTTGGTTCTTTTGGTAATTGACATATATAACAGGTACTGTCTTAATAGTACAGAGGTGGACACAGCTAACGGTTGTAAAACGAGTTGAAGTTTAAGAATGTCTTTGTTGAGTTTGCAGGGACAGTGTCTTCTTATGGGGCCTTGTCTGGTGTCAGCCTCCTAAATGCTGAGATTAAAGTGTATGCCGTTGAGCCCACTTGGACAATTTTCCTAATGCATTTTATGAATTTAGTTCCCCATATGTTGAGTCGTGTGTTTGTATATTGAACTTAAACTAATGCTTTTCTAAATTACTAATTTTTTTGGTCTTTTTGGAGGCAGGGTCTCCCTGCAGCCCCAGCTGTCCTGGAACTCACTTTGTGTAGACCAGGCTGGCTTTGAACTCACAGAGATCCATCTACCTCCCCAGTGCTGGCATTAAAGATGTGTATGTACCACCATATCTGGCTCCTTTTCTAAATTTATACCAGTTACTACTTTGGTTTCTGTAACTTCTCTATCTTACAAGGGATGGGTTTTTTACATCTGAGTAAGATTGATAGTCTAGTTTTAAACTGCCATTTCCTACTATATCAGAGTTAACTTCAATCTTGAGATAGGGTCTTATGAATCCCTGCCTGGCCTGGAACTCTAGCCCAGCCTGCCTCTGGGGTTAGGCCATGCAACCATCATGCCTGGCCATGGTCACTTATTTTTCTTTTAGAAGTGGTATGTTTGGGTTCAGATAACATGAATATAGAATGTGGGTATGTGACAGTTCTCTGTGAAAAAGCGTGTTGGGTCTGTGCTTAGAATTCTCTTTGCCTTTTGTTTTTATTTTTTTAATTTTATTTTTGTATGTGTATGATTGTGCTGTCTGCATGTAGGTCTGTGCACCCGTGTCGTGCAATGCCGCCGAGGTCAGAAGAGGGTGTCAGATTCCCCTGAAACTGGAGTTCTCCTGGAATTGGAATTACAGATGGTTCTCAGCTGCCATGTGGGTGCTGGGGATCAAACCCAGGTCCTCTGCAAGAGTGGTTGGCGCTCTTAACCGTTCAGCCCGTCTCTTTGCCTTTTGAAACACAAAACCTGTCCTTTACTAGATGAAATCTGTACCCAGTAGACACCCTGATTCTTTTGACTGGCCATAGGCAGCCCTTGGAACTGCCAGTTGATTGTTTAAAACAGTTGAAGATTTTGGCTTTGTTTTTTTTGAGACAGGTTCTCTTAGCCCTAGTTGACTTGACGTCACCTCTCAGGTGCTAGGTTTCTAAGAACATGCCACCACATGTAACACCAAAAGTATCTGAAGATCTTTGGAGTTTGGGGAGAGGGTTTGCACAGACCAATAGCTTTCTTTGTTTATTCAGAATTGTAAGATACCCATCTTATTTTTTTAATTTACTCGGCAGAAAATGTTGACGTATATGTAGAAGATTCTGTTACCTGCAGGTTGGCTTCTCACTGAAAGATCTGTACCACCTAATGCCTTCCATTATTCCTGGACATGGACAGAAAAAGAGACAGTAACAAGGTACTTAGCCAGGAAAACAGACAATAACAAGGTGCTTAGCCAGGGTGAAGTTCATGGTTTCTTGTAAACATTCACACATGATTTATTTAGGGCCATGTTTGCAATTTTTACTGGTTTAAATGGTGCACAAGTATCTTAAGCAACAGGAAGGTGACCTGCTTTACAAAGCAGGGTGTGTAAGCTTTTGGACAGGAATTAGATGATTTGGGTGCTGTAGGATGAGGTTTCTGTGTGAATGTGTTACAGCAATCAGTTGTCAATGCATGACAGGCTCAGAAAGAAACAACCCTTTACTTCCCTTAGGGGCAGTTGAGGGTGATTAGAAATTGGTCTGTAGTCTGCCTTATAGCTATGCTTATAAAACAGGTATGGCTCTATCATTTGGAAGTTTGTTTTGTTTTGTTTTTTTAAATTTTATTTTCGTATGTGTATGATTGTACTGTCTGCATGTAGGTTTGTGCACCCGTGTCGTGCAATGCCGCGGAGGTCAGAAGAAGGTCTCGGATTCCCCTGGAACAGGAGTTCTGGAATTGGAGTTTCAGATGGTTCTCAGCCACCATGTGGGTGCTGGGGATTGAACCCGGGTCTTCTGCAAGAGCAGTCAGTGCTCTTAACCGCTAGGCTATCTCTCCAGCCCCATTTGGAAGTTTTGACACTAGGCAAGTGACATTTTTCTGTGGGTACTAGCTGTATAAGCACTAATTGTAATTAGAATCTTTCATCACATTTCAACTTGGACTTACTAAGACTTAAATGGATTAAATGAACTTCGTGTGTTTTGTTTACAGGGTGCTTTCTTTTTTTTAAATTTTTTTTTATTAATTTTTTTTTTTTATTTCTGTATGTGTATGAATGTACCTTCTGCATGCAAGTCTGTGCACCCGTGTCGTGCAACACCGCGGAGGTCAGAAGAGGGTCTCGGATTCCCCTGGAACTGGAGTTCTCCTGGAATTGGAGCTTCAGATGGTTCTCTGCCGCCATGTGGGTGCTGGGGATCAAACCCGGGTCCTCTGTAAGAGCGGTCGGCGCTCTTAACCGCTAGGCCATCTCTCCAGCCCCTACAGGGTGCTTTCAATTATACTTTCTTTCACAAGAGGGATACTATGGAGAGTAACTAGACATTTTCTTACTCTAAAACTAGCCCCTAAAAAAAAACAACTCTGTAGCCCCAAATTACTCCTTTGCAGTGGTACACTTTGGTCAGGTTCTGGTTTAACGAATATGTTGGATTAGCTCTTGGAGAAGCAAAGTCATGTCAGGAGTTTGTTTCAGGTGGGAAGTAGACTTATTTACTAGTTCTGCCAAGTCATACTCTGGTGCATGGCTGCTAGAGGCCAGAACAATGAAGGATAAGGGTGACTGGATAAGACCAGGCACACCTTTGCACAATGTCAGAGCTGCTTTGACGTGTCTCCTTGCAAACCAGACCCGTCATGTAAGCAGTCTTCTTGGGGTAGGTTTAAGGGGCCAGGGTTGCTACTTTTCTGGGACCATAGTCGCTTTGCTACCTCTCAAGTGTGATATGGCTGTATTACAATTTGAAATGCTGTGTAGTTATAGTTCGGCCTGGCTGCACTGCCCTAGTTACTATAGGTCTGCCTTTTTTTTTTTTTCTTTCAATTTTTATTGAGTGTATTTCATACAATTCTTAATCAAATTTAGACTCATTCCCCCATCCATGCCCACCCCTCTGCCCCCTGCCAGAGCTCATGGATTCTGTCATACATGTTAAGTCCTGTCTTGCATCTTTTTCTCAGTCTTTTATAACCGTTTTGATGCACAAGTTTACTGTTTGGTCAGTTCTTTGAATAGGTTTTTCTCTTTTTGTTCCCTTTGATTTTATTCCCTTTTTTTTTAACCAATTTTCTTTTTTTTTTTTTTTATTCGATGTTTTGGAGACAGGGTTCTCCCTGGTACGCCCAGCTGTCCTGGAACTCATTCTCTAGAACGCAGCTGGCTTGACTCACAAAGATCTCCTGCTATGTACAGACCTGAAGTCTAGGATTAAAGGGCTTCGGCGCCACCGATGCCCGCTTTTTTTTTAAAACGCAATTTTTTTAGAATTTTTTTTTATTTTATTTCTTTCTGTATGTGTGAATGGGATTGTAGCTGTACTGTCATGCAAGTTTGTGCACCCCGTGTCGTGCAAGACGCCGCTGTAGAGGTCAGAAGAGGGTCTCGGATTCCCCTGGAACTGGAGTTCTCCTGGAATTGGAGTTTCAGACGGTTCTCAGCCGCCATGTGGGTGCTGGGGATCGAACCCGGGTCCTCTGTAAGAGCGGTCGGCACTCTTAACCGCTAGGCCATCTCTCCAGCCCCCTAACCAATTTTTTATTGAAGCTTTGTGCATTGCAATATTGGCCAATCAGCCGGGCAGACCCTGTCTCAAAAAGACCAAAAAATGTGTGTGTGTGGTGTATTGCCCAATCAAATCTAGATCCATTCCCCCTTCCTTGCCCCCCACCCAATCAGAGTTCATGGATTCTGCCAAACTTGTTTTTCATCTTTTTCTCAGTCTCTTAAAATTTTCAATGCAGAAGTTTACTGTTTCGGGCAGAAGTTCATCATTTTAGTCAGTTTTGTTTTGACCCAGTCTTTTTGTTGTTCCAATTTGTATCACTCCAAAATATGCATATATGCATGGTACACATATATCAACATTATGACATCATAGGTTTTAGCATCTTCAACTTATAATTTTTTTTTTTTAATTAGGATGAGAGATGTCATGTTTTCCTTAAGGAGGAAGTGTTTGAAGTCTTTTCCTTGGCAAGCCCAAACAACAATCAGTCCTGCCCTTGTGCTCCACACTGGGGTCTTCTGTTCCTGTGGTCACCAAATGAGGTCCAGTAAACACCTCGTCCTCTCTTGGTCTTCCTGTACTGGCCTCCATGATACAGCCTGGGTAGTCCAACAATGGCAGTCTATACTCTTAAAGAGGCTGAAACCCCAGTAGTAGCTCAGTCCACAGCTGGATTTCTGAGCAGTCCGCATCTGGAACCGAAGGTGTGGAAGGTTGGAAGGCTGTGTCTCATGTCTTTGAAGCAGTAGCAACTACAGGTAGATGAACCTACCAGTAAGAAGACAGGCAAAACAGCTGTGCCCCCCACCTTTTTTTTTTTAACTTTTTGTCTTTTTACTAAGATCAAGTTTTATACCTGAAGTAAAATTTCTTAGTCCTTACTTCTGGTTATACTTTCACCAAGGTTTTTGTTTTCTCAAGTGTCACTCAGGGTTTTTTTGGGGTGGGGGGGTGCTCCTGGCTCCATTTGGCTTTTACCAGTTCCATCCACTTGAGGACAAAGTCAGGTCTTGCTAGAGGGTCTGCTTTTTTTTTTTTTTTACTAAGTCATAGCAAATTTACTGAAGATTATATTGTCTACAAAGAAAAACATGCAAGTTACTTTGTTACAAATACCTCAGAAAACAGCATGGAGTATTATCAAACTAGCACCATTTCTGTAGTCTAGGAAATCAGGGGCATTTGTATTCATGGAAGATTACACAGAATGATGGCCATTGACAAAGCATAATTAATGAATTTATAGTTTGTGATCAAATTTTGTTACTATATGCACTTGTGTTAAAAGTATTTGGCATATGGAATTTGTTCTGATTTTAAATTGCCAATTAAATGTGTTAGCCTGATACACAGAAATTCAGCTTCAGAATGTTAACTCATTAAGACATTTGTCCAGTTTCTTAGGCATAAAGTTATGCTAAACATAAAATTTCTTTTTCCCTTTGGTCTTTTTGAGACAAGGTCTCTGCATCCCCAGCTGTCCTGAACTATGTAGACCAGGCTGGCCTTGCTTAAACTCAAGAGAGATCCACCTGCCTATGTCTCCCTAGTGCTGGGATTAAGGACATGCGCCACCACACCCAGCCCCATCCTTTTGGCTTTTAACCAATAGGGACGATTTTGTATGGGTGAATTGTACATTGATTCACTGGTAGTTTGGCACTGTAATTATGATCCAATAACAAAAATTGTGTGATGAGCACATGTCTGCTCAGTAGTGCTTACCTGCCAGGCATGAGACCCTGGGTTTACTCCTAGCACTGCCAAGAGTTTTCAAGTTAGTATGCAACATGTTAGTATTAACAGTTGTAATTATTGATCCAAATGAGACTTTCTTCTACAGTGACTTCCAGGTCAGTTAAGGCTACAGTCTCAAAAAGAGCAACGGCGGGGGGGGGGGGGGGGGGGGTCAGGCATGTGGGCACTGCGTTAATCGCAGCACTTGGGAGGCAGAGGCAGAGGCAGGTGGATCTTTGTGAGTTGAAGGCCAGCCTGGTCTACAGAGTGAGTTCCAGGCCAATTATGTGTATGAGTGTATTGCCTGCATGTAGGGCACCTGTGCCAGGCAATGGCCACAGAGGTCAGATCTGGAACTGGAGTTATATAGATGGTTGTTAGTCACCATGTTGCTGGGATTTAAAGGCATGCGCCACCACGTCCAGCATCAGCAGCTACTGTTTCTTTAAGAAGCAACTTGCCTAGAACATATGTTAAGTGAAGTAACAGTCCCAGAAAAACAAACGAATGGTATCCCTCATCTGTGGATTACCTAGTTGTGTTTCTTGTGCAGGGCTCCTTGAGCTTTTGTCCAAGTAGTTGGGAGTGATCTACATTGGAAAGAAGAAGAACAACAACAACAGAAAAGAACTTCTCGAAACAGTCAACTTCTGCATCGATAATTTTGAGAAAGACTCAGAAAAAAATGTTTAGCAGAATTCATGAGCTCTTGTGGGGTGGGAGGGTAGGGAGGAGGACATGGGTCTAGATTTGATTTGTTTTTTTGTCTTTTTGAGATGGGGTCTCCCTGTAGCCCCAGCTGTCCTGGAACTCATTCTGTAGACCAGGCTGCCCTTGAACTCACAAAGATCCACCTGCCACTGACTCCCTAGTGCTAGGATTAAAGGCGTGTGCCACCTTGATTTGTAACGTAGTCTTGTACAATATATATATATGTGTGTGTGTGTGTGTGTGTGTAATAAAAAAAAAAAAAAAAAAAACTTAAGTGACTTGTACAAAGTAAGAGGAAGGGGGATAGAGCTGGGATCTGGACTCTGACCTGCAGGGGTCTTGGAGTAAAATGAAAACCTCGGGTATTTGAGCCACCTGTGTTTTTTGTTTGTTTGTTTTTGTTTTGTTTTTGTTGTTGTCTTTTTGCAAGGGTCTTTCTGTAGTCTCATTGGCCTGGAACTCACAAAGATCCACCTACCTCTGCCTCCTGAGTGTGCCACCACGCCTGGCCTCTGAATGGGTTTTAAGAAATATGTGGGATAAAATGCCAATTGCTTCTGCTGGTGAAGAAATTTGCAAACATGAGAGTCTAGTAAGTGGTGAAGCCTGGTCTAGATAGAGTACCCAGCTATCTGACCCCAGGGTCTGTCCTATTTTTAGATTTGGGGGTAGGTATTGTACTGATTGTGTTAATGGATAATGACTTTTGGAGGACAAATTTCATAAAGATTTCACTTCCACCTAATTTTGAATGGAAACAATTTAGTAGGTATTCCGTGGCATGAGTGTAAACAGATCCTGTCCTGGCTCGACCCTGGAAACAGACCCGAGGACAGTGCAAACGCAACAGAAGACTCACCATGCAGAAGCTGCCCTGGAGTGTGTCTGTCCATCCAGTGATGACATCTTTGATCCATGATGCTCCAGGAGTATTACCACTCTTCTTTAGGTGCTTCTTGTTTTCAAAATTATCCTTTGATTTTACCACACCTAGATTTTATTTTTCGTGTAATTTTTTAAAATTCAAAGAACCATTTTTATACAGTTGAGTATAAAAATCTAAAGAGCACATCTGCATGTATATTTTGAGACAGGGTCTCTGTAGTCCTCTGGCTATGTAGACCAGGGTGGTCTCAGACTTGAAGGGATTCCTCCAGCCTCAGTCTCCTGTGTGGTAAGATTACAGGCATGTCCCACCACATCTAAAGTTTATACCACTTACTCAGCACTGCACAAAGATAGAGACTCTTCCTGGCACCTCCGAAGGTCTCCTTTTGCCCACCTTGGTTCATTTGCCTACTCTTGCCTCTTCTACCATACATTTGTGTTGGGTGTTCTTGAACTTTAGGAACTTCTTTTGACCAGTAGGATGTCAGTATGATTTATCCACATAATATATAGCTGTCCATTTGCAAATATATTGAAGTTTGTCCATTGTATTGTGGGATGAAACAGGATTTTAGTTCTTGGCTGTTGAGAAAAATCAAGCTTGTGACTAGGCCTGCATCACAATAATGCAGAGTGGACGTTGCAGCGGCCACCAGCAACTTGATTTATTGCATTGAGACAAGGTCTA
Source organism: Rhizomys pruinosus (assembly GCA_009823505.1). Lineage (NCBI taxonomy): Eukaryota > Metazoa > Chordata > Mammalia > Rodentia > Spalacidae > Rhizomys > Rhizomys pruinosus. Next base: position 147,324 of record VZQC01000897.1, on the reverse strand, counting down.
GAGCTCCATAGACAATGTCACATTGATTACTATGAGACAGTATTTTCATATTAATTCACAAAGGAAAAATGGCTTCAGAATGCTTGTGAAAAGCAGTCTTAGAATGTGGGCCATCACTGTATTATAAAGCTAATGTGACATACTTGCAACATACATACTTGCCTAATGCCCCCACCCCAGCAACTTCCCTTTTCCATCCTTTCCTCGGTTGTTAGGAAGGATATTTGCTTGTCTGAGGAAGAGGAAGATACAAAGACAGTGGGCTACTGCAGTGACAAAGATCACGAGAAGTCAGGACTTTGTGATGAAATCTACCCCTGAGGCTGAGATTCTAGAAGAAAACATCAGGGGCACTGAAGCCTAAGACTGTGGCTGAAGGATGTCTAGCTTAGTGCCAGGCACATGGGAGGGATGCAGCGAATGTATGCTGAACAAATGGTTCAAATGCCATTTTACCTTAGCTTACGAATTTCTGAAATTAAAAACTTTAGGCATTTTTTCACTTTTACTGTCCACTGAGATAGTTTCAAACTAAAAATTTGTGGGAATGGTCAGCATTATGCTACATTTGCTTTTTCATTTCCACCGTATATATTTTTTTCTCTTTTGTAGAACTAAGATTGAACCCAGGGCCATCATGCTAGGCAGCAGGTATTTGGAGACAGGGTCTGGCCAAGTTGGCCAGGTTGTCCTCAAACTTATGTTCCTCTTGCCTTAGTCTTCCAGGGCTGGGATTACAGATACTATCAACTGGGATTTGAGCCGTTGTAGCATGGCTTACTGTGGTGGTTTGAGTGTCCCCCATAGGCTTTAAGTATTCAGACATTTTGTCTCCAGTTGGTGGCACTGTTCTTGGAGGTCTTAGAACGTGTGGCCGTGCTAGAGGAAGTATGTCACTGGGGGCAGGCTTAGTGAGTTTAACAAGCTTTGCGGTCTCCAGTTGCTCTCTCTGCTTCCTGTGCTCATTGTGAGATATGACCCTCGGCATGCTGCTCCAGCTCCAGCTGCCATGCCTCCGCCACAATGGACTCTAATTTCCTGGAACTGTCAATCATAAGCTCAAATAAACTCTTCCTTTTATAAGTTCCTTTGGTCAAGGTGTTTTATCACAGCAACAGAAAAGTGACTAATACACTTACCTATACCAAATTTGTACATGACTTTTTGTTTATTTTTTGTTGTTGTTTTGAGACAGGGCCTAACTATGTAGCCCTGGGTGGCCTGGAACTCCCGCCTTGTAAACCAATCTAGTCTCCAACTCAGAGATCCACCTGCGTCTGCCTACCACACCTGGCTGTGTACAGGTTCTTATGTGGGAGGGGTATGCACACATGTATGCCCATGTATGTGGAGACCAGAAGTTGATGTTGGATGTGTTCCTTAATCATTGTCCATTTTATTTTTTATGTGTATGAGTGTACTGTCTGCATGTAGGTTGGTGCACCTGTGTTGTGTAATGCTGTGGAGGTTAGAAGAGGGTGTCGGATTCCCCTAGAACTGGAGTTAAAGATGGTTCTTAGCCGTCATGTGGGTGCTGCTAATCGAACCCGGGTCCTCTGTAAGAGCAGCGGTGCTCTTAACCGCTGAGCCATCTCTCCAGCCCCTGTCCATTTTATTTTTTAAAACAGGTTCTCTCACTGAAACTGGGGCTTCCTGACTCAGCCAGACTGGTCGGCCAGCAAGCCTCAGGGAGCTTCCTATCTCCAGCCCAGCCGAGGCCTTACAGGTGTTCGCTGCTGGAGCTGGCTCTTTTTCACATGGGTGCTGGGTTCAACTCAGCTTCTCATGCTTGTATGGCAAGCACTTTACTGACAGCCATGCACTTTACTGACAGCCATCTTCCCAGCCCCTGATTTTTGTATTTTTAATAATTAGATCTCTGATCTATTTGGAGTTCTTGTGTGTGGTTGGGGATTGGGTCTAATTTTACCTACATATTTAAGCCCTTCTTTGTCCTAGTGACTCAGGATGCTACCTGTCAGACTAAACTGTTTGTAGTTGAGACTATTTCTGGGCTCCCTGATTTCTGGGCTGTATTGCTCCCGAATGCAATATACTCTTCATTACATCAGCCATGTAACATGATTCAATATCTCATAGGACTGATATCTCTTCAGAGCTCTACTGCTTAATATTTTCCTAGCTATCCCGGCACCTGGGTTTTTCCAAAAGGAAAGATTGTGGTTTTAATTACATAGGGGGTGGGTATGGGCAGGTGAGCACAGGTACCCACAAGGCCAGAAGAGGGTGTTGGGGCTCCTGGAGCTGGAGTTATGTGCTCTTAACTGCAGAGCCATGTCTCCAGCCCCCTGGTTTTTTCTTTACACTTAGTTCAAGTTATTTGGCTCATTTTATCCAGATCACATTAAATGATTTTTTTTTGTCTTTTTTGAGACAAGGTCTCCCTTTAGTCCCAGCTGGCCTGGAGCTCGCTGTGTAGACCAGGCTGGCCTTGAACTCACAGAGATCTACCTGCTTCTGTCTCCCGAGTGCTGGGATTAAAGGCATGCCCATCACGCCCAGCCCCAGAAATTCTTTTTTTTTTAATTTATTTATTTTTGTATGTGTATGAATGGACTGTCTGCATGTAGGTTTGTGTACCCATGTTGTGCAATGCCACGGAGGTCAGAAGAGGGTCTCAGATTCCCCTGGAACTGGAGTTCTCCTGGAATTGGAGTTACAGATGGTTCTTAGCCACCATGTGGGTGCTGGGGATGGAACCCAGGTCCTCTGCAAGAGCAGTTGGTGCTCTTAACTGCCAGGCTATCTCTCCAGCCCCCCAGAAATATTCTTAAATGAAGAACAAATGTCTGTTGAATTCCAAATTTGTGTCTTTCAAGCATGCTTCTTAGTTTAATTAATTTGGCTGTTGAACATTTCTTGTTTTGTTTTGTTTTGTTTTGGGTATTTTTGAGACAGGGTCTCCTTTTAGTCCCAGCTGGCCTGGAGCTCACTCCGTAGACCAGGCTGGCCTTGAACTCACAGAGATCCACCTGCCTCCTGCCTCCTGCCTCCTGAGTGCTGGGATTAAAGGCGTGCACCACCACACCCAACTGAACATTTCTTGTTAAATTTTATTTTAAAATATATTTGGTTTCTTGTTGCACTTATGTTTGTTTCATCCATTATATATTCCAACTGGCTATTGTAGATTTAAAGGCTACATTAACTTTTTGTTATATTTATTTATTGTAGTGTATATGCGTGGGCGCGTGAGCCTGCACACTGGTACTGCAGCACACGTTAAGGTCTGAGGACGGTTTTCAGGAATCATTTCTTTACTTCTACCATGTGGATTCCAGGGATCAAACTCAGGTTGTCAGACTTGGCAACAAGTGTCTTAACCCATGGAGCCACCTCACTGGGCCATCAAGTTTTGTATATTAACTTTATATCCTGCAACATTGATTTTAAAATTGAGTTTTTATCTCTGTAAAATATTCTATGTGTGATTATATGTCTTCTATGAATTATGTCTTTAGATTCATACAAGTGTCCTTTGACTCATTTGACTCTATGAGCCAGTATTTCGTTTTGTTTTATTTGTTTGTTTGTTTATTTATTTATTGTCTTTTTGAGACAGGGTCTCCCTGTATCCCCAGCCGACTCATCTGCCCTGGCTAAACTTTTGTTATTATCATTCGATACGTACCATGGCATTTTACTTAAACTTTTTACTTTTGCTATTTGGGGAAGGATATGGTTTTTATTTTTCATGCTATTTTTACTTGTTAAAACTTATTCTCTGGTCTGTCAATATGTTGTATGTGTACATGTGCTCTGTGTTTGCTATATAGCTGCCATGTGGGTGCTGGGAATCGAACCCGGGTCCTCTGCAAGAGCAGCCAGTGCTCCTAACCACTGAGCCATCTCTCCAGCCCCACCAGCTTCAATTTTTAAAAACTGAGTTGTTGGGGCTGGAGAGATGGCCTAGCGGTTAAGAGCGCCGACCACTCTTACAGAGGACCCGGGTTCGATCCCCAGCACCCACATGGCGGCTGAGAGCCGTCTGAAACTCCAATTCCAGGAGAACTCCAGTTCCAGGGGAATCCGAGACCCTCTTCTGACCTCCGCGGCGTTGCACGACACGGGTGCACAGACTTGCATGCAGACAGTACATTCATACACATATATAAATAAATAAAATTAATTAAAAAAAATTAAAAAAAAAAAAACTGAGTTGTTTATTGTTTCACTGTAGAAGTTGTATTTTCTGGATACAAGTCCTAAGCCATATGTATCTCAAGCATTTTCTTTCATTCTGTGATCTGCCTTTTTCTCATCTCAGCTGTCAGTCGTGCATGACCCCGCATGGGTAACTGAATGGGAGTCAGGAACAATTTGGCAATAGTAAAAGGTTTGTGAATGTGGAACAACCAAAAATCAATTCAAAAATCAAACGCATCATGAATGCGAGGCGCTTCTAGTAGCACTCACCATGTCCTGTTGTGCGATATCACCACTGCCTTGTCTCTGAACATACAACATGGTACTTCCTACCAGGTATGTCATCACACCAGCTAATAAACGCTGCTTAAAACAGCTCAGCTCAGATTTGAGACTTCGCTATGCTATGAGTTGCAGTGTTTTACTGTACATACAAAGTTTTATACTCTCACAGAAGCATGAATTATGAAAGGCAAAAATCTTGGAATATTTTCTTACTGTTATTCCTAAGCATCTAAGTATCAAATTAGCATATCTTTAGTCTGTGTTATGTTACTATGTTTGATTTTTTGTTTGTTTTATTGTCTTTTTGAGACAGGGTCTCCCTATAGCTCCAACTGTCCTGGAACTCACTCTGTAGACCAAGCTGGCCTTGAACTCACAGAGATCCACCTGCCCCTACCTCCTGAGTGCTGGGATCAAAGGCTTGCACCACCACGCCTGGCTTAAAGACGATTCTTAGCTGCCATGCGGGTGCTGGGATGGAACGCAGGTCCTCTGCAAGAGCAGTCAGTGCTCTTAACCGCTGAGCCATCTCTCCAGCCTCAGTTTATTTGATTTTTAAATTTTCTCTTTGCGTTGCCTGCTTGAGTTTCATATAAGAACATTACTTGAGTTTTAGCTTGGGATAAGGGCAGAATTTCCAACAATTTCTGAAATGGCCCTAAACATATGTCTTCCATGTTGTACTGCATATATATGTAAAGAGACTTTCTCAGCTTTGATGATCATAAAACCAAAATATGATCAACTCTGAAAAACACATTCAACTGAGACTTAATTCATTATGTAAAAATAAGCACACACATCTCATTAGCAACTTGGCTTTCACCTTTATTAAATGTGGTAAGATGTAATGGAATTGTTTGTAAATAAACCTGTAATTTATTACCAGCAAATGTTAATTTGTGCATCTGTTTCATATTCAGGTGGGAAGGGGTCAGGAGTGGAGAATTGAAGCAGCTTTGCTCACATGGTGCCTTTTGACGAGGAGACTTTTCTTCTTATGGATTATCCTATTTATGTCTTCTCAGTGCTCAATAAGGTGGAGGTGGTCTGCATCATATTAACTCCTAATGATGGTAGGCGGCAAGCTGCACAGCTGTGGGGGCTTACCCAGTTACAGCATGCTAGAAAGTGGTTTTGTCCTACAGATAAAAGCTCTTCTTAAATTTGATTCAGAATAAGCAGAAAGTCTTTGATAACTAGAGTAAGAAGTGAGATCAGGGAGTTAGGTAGACAGTAAAACCAAGAAATGTGTGTTGCATCCTGAAGAGTGACTTTAACTTTTTTTTTTTTTTTTTTTGTATTTTTGAGACAGGGGCTCCTTTAGTCCCAGCTGTCCTGGAACTTGATCTGTAGACCAGGCTGGCCTTGACCTCACAGAGATTCGCCTGCCTCTGCATCCTGAGTGCTGGGATTAAAGGCATGTACCACCACGCCTGGCTTTTTTTTTTTTTTTCTTCTTCTTCTTTTAGACTGGGTCTCACTATGTGGCTCTGGTTGGCCCAGAGCCAGCTTCATAGATCAAGCTGTCCTTGAACTCACAGAGATCTACATTCCTCTGCCTTCCAAGTGCTGTGATTAAAGGTTTGCACTACCAACACCCAGCCTGTGTGTGGGGTGTGTGTGTGTGCAAGTCTGGTGCCCACAGAGTCCAGAATAGAGCATCAGATCCCCTGGAACTGGACTGACAAGTAGTTGTAAGCCACCTGATCTGGGTGCTGGGAACCAAACTTGGGTCCTCAGCAACAGCAGTCTGTGCCCTTAACTGGTGAGCCATTTCTCTAGACCATTAATTTTTTTAGGGAAGAGATCTTGATATGGCCAAATCAAAACAACTATCCACATCCAAGCCTCAAATCCCTTGCAAAAGAGTTGAGTTGCTAAGTCAAAATGTCCTGCTTTTAGCTGAGCATGTAACTTTTTAAGATCAATTTAATTTTTTGAGTTTGAAATTGTCACAGAAGGTATAAAAACTTCACAAATATAGTACAAAGTATTTATTTTCAGAACCATTTGAGAATAAGTTGCCAGCCTAATGCCTCATGCCTGAATACCAAGGAAGACTTCTATATGACCATAATTCCCCTCTCTAAACTGCAAGAAACCAAGCCATCTCCTCCAGAAGTCCTCAGATTCTATGTAAGACTTCCAGTTGTTTTTTAATGTCCCATAGTGCAAAAGACCTAGTTCAGAATTGAGAGTTACGTTTAGCTTTTTGTCTCCACATTAGAAGAATGCTTTCATTCTATCCCTGTTATTCTGTAAAATATCCCTCACTTTGGGTTCATTTTTTTTTTTTTTTTGGTCTTTTCGAGACAGGGTCTCCCTGTAGCCCCAGCTGACCTGGAATTCACTCTGCAGTCCAGGCTATCCTTGAACTCACAAAGATCCACCTGCCTCTGCCTCCCAAGTGCTAGGATTAAAGGTGAGTGCCACCACGCCCAGCTTTTTTTGAGACAGAGTCTCCCTCTAGCCCCAGCTGGCCTGGAACTCACAGAGATCTGCCTGCTTCTGCCTCCCAAGTGCTAGGACTAAAGGCATGTGCCACCACACCCGCCATGTGGGTGCTAGAAATCGAACCCAGGTCCTCTGCAAGAGTAGTCTGAGCTCTTAACCACTGAGTCATCTCTCTAGCCCCTCATCTGTTTTTTTATATTATTATTATTATTACAGTGGGTTTGGCAGGAATATCACATTTGATACTAAATTCTCATTATGTTTCCATGAATTTCATCCAGTTGCTGAGGCCTTTCATTTTAAATACACTGGCTTTGTTTTTTGTCTTTTTGAGACAGGGTCTCCTTGTAGCCCTAGCTGGCCTGGAATTCACTATGTAGACCAGGAAGGCCTTGAACTCCCAGAGGTCTGCTTGCCTCTTCCTCCTGAGTGCATCCAGCTTAAACTGGCCTTTGCCGTTGTAAAGTTGAAATGTTTCTCTATAAACAATGAATGCCTTGAAGGGAAGTATTTTGAACCAATGTCAGTATCTGGTTCTGTATCAAATAACAAACATATGCTTTGACATGCCTGTGAGGATTCTGGGTTCCCTGGTTTCTTCAATGAGTTATAATCCATGAATGTCATCATTAATGCTAGTGCTCAAATGTCCTCAGCATGACTAGTGGCAGCTTCAAGTATGTCCTTTTGATGTGTCCTCATCATCTCCTAGCTTCAGGGCACAAGTTGCTTCAGTCTTTCCTTATGTTTTTCCTACTTTAGCCCAAAAATTAGCTCCCCCTTTCCCCCTTTTAGTGGGCATTTAGAATCCCAGCTCTGATTATCTGGTGTGCTTATATAGTTAGGGGCTCTGCACCAAAGTGCTGTCAGGGGGCAGAGCTAGGGATAATGGGAAATATGGGAAATATATCTATGACCTAGAGAATCAGTCTGTAGTTCTAACCGATTTCCCGGTGAGTCACAGGCACATTAAAGCTTCGGAAGCACTACTCACTATGGAGAGAACTTGGGGTCAAACAGCCATGGGAGGCTCAGCTGATATGGGTGCCAAGAAGGAAGGTCACAGATAATTAGCTTCTCTTTCTTGAGTCTTCCTCTTAGTCCCAAAGTCAGAACAATTCTGCTAATCTCTCATTGCTTAGAACTTAGTCACAGAGCTACTGCAAGGGAGGCAGGGAATTGTCTGTTTTGAGGATAGAGGAATTTGAGAACTCACTATTCTCACACTGTAGCCCAGGATGGCCTGGAACTCACTATTTAGCCTAGGTTGGCCTTGAACTCCTGGTTATTCTCCTGGGCTTTCAAGAGTTGAGCCACCTGGTAGAAATCTGGACTATCAGTTACCCTCACTGCCCCTTTTTTTTCTCTCTAAAGACAAAATGGGAGATAGCTGGGTACTTTACGAGAACCTGTGTATCTTCTCAGTAAGCAGGCGAATTGCTAGTGATAGCCAGTGCTGGGCTAGGGAACCAGAGTTAAGGAAAAATCTCTACTAGCCTTGGCCCCCTCTTTTATATAGACTCTGCTACCCCCATGCCCATAACTTCACCCACCTTCTACCTGGCTCCAGACTGGAGCTATGCCCAGAATTCAAGGAACAAGAAGATAGAATAAACCATTTGGAAAGCAGAAATAAGCATAGTAGCTCAGGTTCGAGTCCCAGCATTACTCCTTATAAGTGTAGAGCTTCCAGAAAGCTGTCTCCTCTCCAGGGCTCAGTGCCCTTGTGGTAAGAGAGGGAACAGTCTAGAACTGCCTCCCAGCTTGTTATGAAGACTTAATAGAACATAACTATTATGCAAGGGCTGGAAAGATGGCTCAGCAGTAAGGAGCACTGGATGATCTTCCAGAGGTCCTGGGTTCAGGTCCTGGTACCTACATGGCAGCAAATAACAGTTCTAAACTCTAGTTTCAAAGGATCAGATGCTCTCTTCTGACCTCCACAGGCATTACACAACAAGTGTGCATTTACATACATGCAGGCAAAACACCCAAACGCACAAGATAAAATAAATCAAGCAAAAAAAGAGAATGACAAAATAACTATTGTGCTAAACTCTCAGCGCTCTCCTTGGACACCAGTTCTCACGGCTAAATAGCTTCCCCTAGAGTAAAGGTAGACCCCTCTGCCAGCTGTGAGGTTGGGACTGGGTCAGAGACTGTTCTACAATGAAGTGTGGTGACCACTAACTTGAAAGTCCAGCAGTATTTCCCCCAGCTTAGAGGAAGGTGCCCCCAGCTCCATTTGCCACTCTGCATCCCCGTGGGACCAGTTCTCAAGGCTGTCCCGATCCAATTTTGTTGGATCGTATCTTTCTTTCCCTGAGTGTGCCTTTGCTTCTTGAATACTTGAATTATTGCCAACATTTTTTTAGAACCATGCTTAAAAAGCAAACAAGCTGCTGTGCAGCTCCGGCAGTCACCTTTGCTCACATCCTCTCTGAGATAAAACCTGCGGCCACCACTGTCCACTGAGAGAACTTGGCGAACCCTGGCAAGCCCACTTTGATCACTGGACATGCAGAAAGGGCACTGTCGTTTTCTTAGACAAACATCCTGGACAGTTTGGCTGCTTTAACTTGTCACAAATATAGCCAGTTTGCTTCAGTACTTTAGGGGATCTTGAAAGACCAGTTCTTGTTATGTCAACCTCCTCCCTAGCATTTGACTTTAAAAACTCTAACATATTTGCCAAAGGTTACTGAGGATCGCTGAGAAGAAATACCTGAGATAAACGAAGAGCATGTTTTTCTTTTAAGATCCATGTCTGTATGACATGAGGGGGAAACATGAAGACTGCTGAAGTGTGCGCATGTGCGTGTCTTTGTGTTACTACAGAATGGAGGGCTGGAGAGATGGCCTATCAGTTAAGAGCGCAGACTGCTCTTGCAGAGGACCTGGGTTCGATCCCCAGCACCCACATGGCGGCTGAAAACCATTTTTAACTCCAGTTCCAGGGGAATCTGACACCCTCTTCTGACCTCCGCGACATTGCACAACACGGGTACACAAACCTACATGCAGACAGTACATTCATACACATACAAAAATAAATAAAATACAGAATGGAAATAAAATGCCCGTGTTGCCCGCTTCACTCCGCCACTTGTCAGTTTTGCTGATGCTGTTGGCTCTAATCCCTCTACCTTTTCAGCCTCTGGCTTAACTGGAGCCCAAATGTCAGTTGGTTGGCCTCTTCAGGAGCCAGGCTGAGAATCCTGGGTGTGTGCCCACACAAGTTGGCACACTGGATGAACCAGAGTGCATTGTACCCCTAGGGGTGACAATGTGACCTAGCCAGGTAGCCTTAGTCCTGCATCCGCTTGGGGGTGCTACACAACCTGGAGAGTTGGAGGTCAATTTTTTTTTTTTTTTTTGGTCTTTTTGAGACAGGGTCTCCCTTTAGTCCCAGCTGGCCTGGAACTCACTGTGTAGACCAGGCTGGCCTTGAACTCACAGATCCACCTGCCTCTGCCTCCCAAGTTCTAGGATTAAAGGCGTGCGCCACCACAGCCGGCAGAGGTAGCATTGCAGAGGTCAGAAGAAGGCATCAGATTCCCCTGGAATTGGAGTTAAAGATGGTTCTTAGTTGCCATGTGGGTGCTGGGAACTGAACTTGGGTCCTCTACAAGAACAGCCAGTGCTCTTATCTGCTGAGGCTTCTCTCCAGTTCTGGAGTCAGTCTTTTCAAGGACAACAAATGTTATCCTGCCACCCCATCATGCTGCATATTTTTCCTGGATTCCTATGGCTTAGGAGAAAGACAAGATTCCTTACCGTGGACCACAAGGCCCTGGACTGCCCTCTCCACTTCTCTAATGGCTCTTTCCATTCAAGCTCCCTGGGGCCACTTGCAGACCCTGGCCAGAGAATTAACATGCTGCATTGTATGCAAGGCTCCTTCTGTGCAAAATGCCTTCTGCAGTTCTGCAGCTCTTCACCTGGGGATTTCCCCTCAGCCGTTTTCTTTCCTTTTTTCTTTCTTTTTTTTTTTTTAATGTGTTGTTTTTGAAACAAGAGTCTCACTATGTAGCCCTCACAGGCCTGGAACTTGCTCTGTAGACCAGGTTGGCCTCACAGAGATCCACTTGCTTCAGTCTCCTGAGTGCTAGGAAGTGAATACCACCATGCTCTGCTGGTAATCGGTCCTTGATCTCAGTTCTAACTTCACAGCTTTAGGGACCCCAACTCCCACGTCCATCTTCTCAGCACCATCTCTCTTCCCCAAAGCCTCTGCAATGGAGCAGTTCAAAGTTTCTGGCTAATGGACTTAGGTTATGAACTCCATGAAGCTGGACATAGTATCATTTAAAAAATATTTATTTTTATTTTATGTGTACAAGTGTTTTGCTTGCGTGTGTGTGAGTGTACCATGTGCATGTAATGCCCACTGAGTAGAGAAGAGTACAGATGGTTGTTAAATGCCATATGGGTTCTAGGTCCTCAGTAAGAGCAGCCAGTGTTCTTAACTGCTGAGCTATCTCTCCAGCCCCAGGACACAGTATCATTTTTTAAAATTATTTTTAGTATTTTTAATGTATATATATATATATATATATATATATATATATGTGTGTGTGTGTGTGTGTGTGTGTGTGTGTGTCTGTGTGAATGAATGCTCTGTGTGTGTGTGTGTGTGTGTGCGTGTGTGCACAAAGAGGCCAGAATGCATCAGATTCCTTGGAGTTAGGGTACCTCTGAGCCATCCAGATTGGGTGCTGGGAAGTGAACTGGGTCCTCTGGAAGAGCATCAAGTGCTTTTAATTGCCGAGCTATCTCTCCAGCCCACATTATTGTTTTTGCCCATAATATATGTTGAATGGCTGACAGTGAATGACTTGATCCAAGAAGGGGCATCCAATACAGACCTAGCTAAATGGAAACTTTCCATAGTTGCCCCAAATCAAAGACTGGGGAGGAATCCTCTTTCCTCCTGGGCTCAGCAGATTCATGGAGGCCAACTCTGGGGTTCACCTTCCCTACTTTACAATGCTCACCCTCTGCACAGTAAAGCATGGCAAGTGCAAGGAAAGCCCTGCTGGGGCGGGGTCTCTCATTTCATGGATAGTCAAGGGCTCTTCAATTCTCCAAGCACCACCCCCCAACCCCAGACATCCCTGCTTGAGAAAGCAAAGAGATTGAAGAGATTGCCAGTCTGTGTGTTTGAGTTGGGATTTTATCACTTGCACTTTATTTTATTTTATTTTTTATTTATTTATTTATTTTTTTTTTTTGGTCTTTTCAAGACAGGGTCTCCCTGTAGCCCCAGCTGTCCTGGAACTCACTCTGTAGACCAGGCTGGCCTTGAACTCACAAAGATCCTCCTGTCTCTGCCTCCCAAATTCTAGGATTAAAATTTAAGTGAGTGACCTGGGGCTGGAGACTAGGAAGGCATTGGGTTAGGGGATTAAAACAGCAATAATTGCTGTTGCCATAGAAAAGGTATTTTTCACCTGCTGGTGGGTGTTTGGGGTATGTTTAAGGATTTTACTGGAATGCTGACTATACTTTGCACGGTCAGATCCATGTGTCTTTCATGCACCCAACATGCACTATGTACCTACAGTGAGCACCACTGAGGCTCCAGGGCATGTGGAGTGAATGTGAGTCAGGCCCCTTGAAAGGTTGAAGCGACCTGTTGCTGGGGAGTGTGCACATTAATAGAACAGGAAGAGCTCTCTCTCAACTACTCGGGGAGCTAACTTCTGAAAGGGTGGATGAGGACCACACAGGAGGTCAATGGGCTTTGGACCAGAGAAGGTTGAGTGTGAGCACTGCTTCCCCTGCCCACTGCTGCCCTGCCCTACTTGGCATTCTGCGTTGCAAAATGGGGATAACATACTCTGTGGGTTATCAGGAAGACTCATGGAGATTAAATACATACACTGCCCAGCAGAGAGGCATTTGGCAAACTGAACAAATTGTTATGTGTCTTGAAGGTGCTATGAGGGCCACCAGGAGAGATACCTCCGTAAAATCACACCTCCTCAGCCGGGCGTGGTGGCGCACGCCTTTAATCCCAGCACTCAGGAGGCAGAGGCAGGAGGATCTCTGTGAGTTCAAAGCCAGCCTGGTATACAAAGCGAGTTCCAGGCCAGCTGGGGCTACAGGGAGACCCTGTCTCAAAAAGAAAAAAACAAAAAAATCACACCTTCTCACCTCTATAGAAGCTACAGCACTTGAAAGCCCAGCAGTAGGGATTCAGTTTTAGGATTTATATTTTCATTTCTAGAAGACCCATGGCAAATTGCAAATGTGCCATTTTAAAGTGCAGACTATTACAAGGGTCACTATTAAAAATCAGTCCAGTGGAAGTAGACCTGAGGCACAGTACTGTCATCCCAACTACTCAGGAGATGGAGCAGGAGGACCACAAGTCCAAGGCCTGTATAGGCAACTTGTTGAGACCCTGTTGCAAAATAGGAAGTAACAGGTTAAAGAGCTGGCTCAGCAGTTAAGAGCATGTAATATTCTTACAGAGAACCTGACTTTGGTTCCCATTACTCAAGTCAAGTTGCTCACAACCACCTGTAACTCCAGTTCTAGGGAATTAGATCCACTCTTCTGGCTTTGCTAAAGGGCTTCTTATGAGGACTTGAATTTGGTTTCTATGTAACAAGCTGGGTATAGCAGTGTGTGCCTATAGTCCCAGTACTGGGAAGGCAGAGAGAATCTTGGAGGCTTGCTGACCAGCTGGTTTAGTTGATTCAGTGAGTTCCAGGTTCAGTAAATGGTCTTTTCCCCCTCCCAGACACATAGGCTAGCAAATAAAAAAACTCAATACCAGGAATGGATTCTTTCTTTTGCAGTTGTTGGCTATGGAGAGGGTCCCGTAGACCCTTTTACATTACTGGCTGTTGCCATTACTCTTGATTACCCTCCAGAACTTGAAGGTTAAACTTTATTGCTGAAGACACTACATACTTGAGTTATAAAACATGGAGAAATCAAACTGGTACTGACCTCCAAGCTTTATCTCTACTGGCTAGAGTTTACTGTATTGGAAGGTACTATTTATCTACCAGAAGAGAAAAACCATCATCAATCCTATTCATATGGGATCCCTGTGAGCTACATTGACAACTGGCTTGACAAGATATGTCCACTGCTGGGGCTGGAGAGATAGCTCAATGGATGAGAGCACTGACTACTCTTGCAGGGGACCCAGGTTCGATTCCCAGCACCCACATTGCAGCTAACAACTGTCTATAACTCCAGTTCTGGGGGAATCTGATACCTTCTTCTGACTCCATGGGCATTGCATGTCATGGGTGCACTTACACACATTCAGGCAATACGTTCATACACAAAAATAAAATAAAAATAATAAAAAAAGATATGTCCACTGCTTCAATAGTGGTAGGGATGTCATAGGAGTTACCAACCACTATCTGATTGGATTTAAGGCCCACTTCACAAGATGGAGCCCATACCTGGCACCAAGAACCTGTGACTAGACAGGTCACAGGCCATAGGAGAGAAACTACTACTATTTTGCTAAATGGACTAGTATGAATGATTTACTGTTATACCATAGATGAGCACACTCTCAGCCTTCATCAGAGAAGCTTCTTTTTGCAGCAGATGGAGATTAACAAAGACGCCCACAACTGGTCAGTGTGTAGAGAGCAGGAGACTAGGAAATATTCAGCCCTAAATGGGACATCTGTATCACATCCCTCCCCTGAAGAGGGGTCAGAAAGAGTGTAAGAGGGAGAGGTGGTAGATGCTACATTGAAACAGTGTTTTCTGGGGCTGGAGAGATGGCCTAGCGGTTAAGAGCGCCGACCGCTCTTACAGAGGACCCGGGTTCGATCCCCAGCACCCACATGGCGGCCGAGAGCCGTCTGAAACTCCTATTCCAGGAGAACTCCAGCTCCAGGGGAATCCGAGACCCTCTTCTGACCTCCGCAGCATTGCACAACACGGGTGCACAGACCTGCATGCAGACAGTACACTCATACACAGAAATAAATAAATAAAA
>VZQC01000897.1:35429-132396 GCA_009823505.1 Rhizomys pruinosus | reverse complement strand
AAAAAAAAAAAAAAAAAAAAAAAAAAAAAAAAAAAACTTAAAAAAAAAAAAAAAGAAACAGTGTTTTCTGGACACAACAGGGCACTTATACATATGAACCCACAGTGGTCTTGACAGCATGCACGAGACCTACATAAGCCTAATTCAGACAAAATTCCAGCATGGAGTGGGGAGGTGGGTATGAGCTTCCACCCCTAGCTGAGGGAATATTGGTAATTGATAACTGCTGGGCGAGAGTCAGTTTTCTTTAAAAGTGTAACCCCAGCGAGGTTGACCATGCTTCAGAGGATGGATCCATACCCAAGAATATTTGGGGAGCACAAATTGGACTCAATAGACTTTAAAAATAGAGGATATGAGGCCACATGTGGTGGTGCATGCCTTTAATCCCAGCACTCAGGAGGCAGAGGTCTCCGAGTTCAAGGCCAGCCTGGTCTACAGGCCTTTCTCTCTCTCCCTCTACATATACATATATATATATATATATATATATATATATATATATAGAGAGAGAGAGAGAGAGAGAGAGAGAGAGAGAGGATATGAAATGGGGGTAGAGGTCAGGGTCAGGAGGTAGCAGTGTATATGAAAGGAGATGGGAGAGGGGGGTTAAATATGATCAAAATACAGTGTTTGAAATTCTCAAAGAACCAATAAAATGTTTTGTTTTGGTTTTTTTTGTCTTTTCGAGACAGGGTCTCCCTGTAGCCCCAGCTGTCCTAGAACTCACTCTGTAAACCAGGCCTGGCCTTGAACTCGAAAAGATCCGCCTGCCTCTGCCTCCCAATTGCTGGGATTAAAGGTGTGCGCCACCACGCCCGGCCCAAAATGTTATTTAAAAAAATTTTTTTTTAATTTTATTTATTTTTGTATGTGTATGAATGTACTATCTTCATGTAGGTTTGTGCACCCGTGTCGTGCAATGCCTCGGAGGTCAGAAGAGGGTCTCATATTCCCCTGGAACTGGAGTTCTCCTGGAATTGGAGTTACAGACGGTTCTTAGCCGCCATGTGGGTGCGGGGAAATCGAACCCAGGTCCTCTGCAAGAGCAGTCAGTGCTCTTAACTGCTAGGCTATCTCTCCAGCCCCAAAATGTTATTTTATAAAATACCATTTCTGTATGCAGGGTGCACAGACCTGCATGCAGACAGTACATTCATACACATACAGAAATAAATAAAAATAAAAAAAAATACCATTTCTTAGCCAGGTGTGGTGGCACACGCCTTTAATCCTAGCACTTGGGAGGAGGAGGCAGGTGGATATTTGTGAGTTCAAGGCCAGCCTAGTCTACAGAGTGAGTTCCAGGACAGCTGTGGCTACAGAGAGACCCTGTCTCGAAAAGACCAAAAAAAAAAAAAAATACCATTTCTTGATAGAGGAAGACACCTGATGTTGACCTCTGGCTTCCACATGCACACATGTGTGCACACACATAAGCGTGGATACACTACACATACATCACACACACACAGGCCTGGATGGAGATATAGTTCAGCAGTACAGCATTTGCTTAGCTGTAGGAACATGTGTGGTGTACAACTTCACAATGGAGCTGGCCAGTGGAAATCAAAAGAGGATGGGACCAGAGCTCACTCACGCTGAGGAAGTCTGGTCCAGAACTTCCCCCGGTTCTGTAAAAGCCTCATTTTAAGGTGCTTCTTGAGGCCTCTGATGGGCAGTCTAGCACTTGAAGAGAGAAGGACAAAACAGAAGAAAAATGGTTGGCTGGAAAGCCTGAAAGCAAGTCCACATTGGACCTTTTGCAATAGTCCACAGGTGGGCATCACTCTTCAATTCATGATCTGCGAGGCATTCTGGTCCATCACTAGACTGGAGACAATCAGAAGAGACTTCGACTTTGGCACAGAGATCAATAACAGCCCTGCTGCTTGCCTCGGTGGGGAGCCCTTCTGGGCTTTCTAATTCCTGCTCTTCTTCTGACTAGAAGGGAAAACTCATCCAGCTTGAGGTTTGGAAAGAGCCCTGAAACTAATGGAGATTTTTGCATGTGCCAAGTTCATTGGGACCTTCCTGGGAGCTTTGGTACTTTTTTTTTTTTTTTTTTTTTTCTTTTCGAGACAGGGTCTCCCTGTCTGTTCCAGCCCCAGCTGTCCTGGAACTCACTCTGTAGACCAGGCTGGACTTGAACTCACAAAGATCCGCCTGCCTCTGCCTCCCAAGTGCTAGGATTAAAGGCATGCACCACCACGCCCGGCTGCTTTGGTACTTTTTCTGTCCAGTGGAGAACCTGGGTCAGAAGGTCTGATGTAAGAAGGGATGGGGCAGGCAGCTAGAGAGCAACTTACCTTTTCTTCCTCTTTTGATAACAGAGATATTGAGCTGCTATTTACATATGACACAATTCATGTGCTTAAAGTGTAGCTTTCAGGGTCTGGGGAGATGGCTCAGAATTAAGAGTGAATACTGCACTTCTGGAGGACTTGAGCTCAGTTCCCAGCATCCAGGTATGGTATCTCACAACCACCTGTAATTTCAGCTCCAGGGAATCCAACACTTTCCTCTGAACTCCAAGGGCACTTGCACATACACACATAATTTTTAAAATAAAAATTTTAAAGAAAATACAGTACTCAATTCAATGCTTTTTTTTGGTACATAATCATAGTTATGCAGCCTTCACCCCAATCAATTTCAGAACATTTTTATCACCTCTTAGAAAACCTTCTGTGCCTGCAACCCCACCCCCAATGGGTCCCCCTTCCCAGCCGTAGGCAACACTGCTTTCTGACTCTATATGTTGACCTGTTCTGGACATTTATATAAATAAAGTCATAAACTTTGTGCCTTTTGGTTTTGGCTTCAGCCATTTCCACGTCTTCAGTATTTACCCATATTGCACATGTAATAACACTACAGTGTTTTTATGGCTGAATAATATTCCCTTCCATACTGTGATTCTCGATGATTGGTTTTAATGTCAACTTGCCAAAAATTGTCACCTGAGTGGAGAGCCTCAACTGAGGACTTGTCCCGTGACACATGGATGGCACCTGCTGGTGGTGTCAGCCCAGATAAAGAAGGGCGTGGCCGAAGGAGACTTCTGCTTTCCTGCCCTTCCATCTCGGCACTGAGCTGATTTTCCCTGTTGTCCTTTCCTGTATGAAGGCCAGCATTTCTGGGCTCCCATCACTGACTCAGAACCAGTGGCTCTCCAGGAACCCTCTAAGTGTTCAGTTCCAGATTGGGACTGCTGAGACACCCAGCCTCAAAGACTAAGCAACTACTAGGTTCTCAACCTCTCAGGTATAAGACAACCATTGATACTATTTCAACATAAGCTGATTTAATAAATTAGTGATTTATTTATTTAGTCTTCTTTTTTTTTTTTTTTTTGGTCTTTTCGAGACAAGGTCTCCTTGTAGCTCCAGCTGTCCTGGAACTCGCAATGTAGACCAGGCTGGTCTTGAACTCACAAAGATCCACCTGCCTATGCCTCCCAAATGCTAGGATTAAAGGCGTGTGCCACCATGCCCGGCTCTATTTAGTCTTTTTGAGACAAGATTTCCTTGGAGCTCCAGCTGGCCTGGAACTCACTATGTAGACCAGGCTGTCCTTGAACACACAGAGATCCACCTGGCTCCTCCTCCAAATGGTATTAAAGGCAGTATTTACTATTTTTACTTAATGTGTAAGAGTGTACTGCCTGCATGTGGGTAAGTGCACCCATGTAGTGCCAGAAGAGGGTGTCAGATCCCCTGGAACTGGAGCAACTGATGGTTGCTAGCCACCATGTGGGTGCTGGGAATCAAACCCAGGTCCTCTGCAAGTGTAGCCAGTGCTGTTAATTGCTGAGCCATCTCTTCAGCCCCCATGACTAGTCTTTAAAAAAATTTTTTTAGCAATTATTATATAAGTGTGTGGACATCGAAGGATAACTTTGCAAAATCAATTGTTTCCTTACACTTTTATATGGGTTCCAGGGATGGAACTCAGGTCACCAAGCTTGTGCAACAAGTACCTTTGCCCACTGAGCCATTTTGCTAGCCCTGCTACGACCATTCTTGATTGTGTTTTTGTGGGGGAAGATTAATTTATTTTAATTTACTTAGCGTATGTATGTATGTTGTGTGTGTGCCTGGGTGTGTGGTGTAGTATGTGGTGTATGTTCTTATAAGTGTGGGTACGTGTACATGTATGTGTAGGTGTGCATGCATGTGTGTGCTAGTGCATGTGAAGGACAAACGTTGATGTTCTAATTTGCTTTTAATTGTTGAGATAAAAACACTGACCAAAACCAACCTGAGAAGGCAAGGTTTATTTTAGCTTACATCTCCCAGCTCACAATTTATAGATGAGGAAAGTCCAGGCAGGAGCTCAGGGCTGGGACCTGGAGGCAGGAGCTAAAGCACAGGCCATGGAGGAGCACGGCTCACTGGCTTGTACTCAGCCTTTCTTTTAAAAAATATTTTATTTCGCCAGGCATAGTGGCACATGCCTTTAATCCTAGCCCTTGGGAGGCAGAGGCAGGCGGATCTTTGTGAGTTCAAGGCCAGCCTGGTCTGCAGAGTGAGTTCCAGGACAGCTGGAGCTACAGGGAGACCCTGTCTCTGAAAAGACCAAAAAAATATTTTATTTATTATTTTATGTGTATTTATTATATTATGTGTATTGCCTTCATGAAAGTAAGTGCATGCACCTGTGTTGTGCAATGTCAAGGAGGTCAAAAGAAGGTGTTGGATCCCCTGGTACTGGAGTTAGGGATCCTTATTAACTGCCATGTGAGTGCTGGGAATCGAACCTGGGTCCTCTGCAAGAGCAGCCAGTTTCTTCACCTGCACTGTTGTATAAGTACCATGCTAACCTATTGGGCCACTGGAGTTCTGAGCAGCCAGTTCTCTTAACTGCTGAGCCATCTCTCGAACACCTCAGTCTGTTTTCTTATATAACACAAGACCATCTGCCCAGGGGTGGCACCACCCACAGTGGGCTGGGCCCTCCCACCTCACTCAGTAATCAGGAAAAAGTCCTACAGACAAGGCCACAGGCCAGTCCAATGGAGGCAGTCCTCAGCTGAGGTCCCCTCTGCTCAGATGTGTCAAGTTGGCAGCTGAACTCTGCAGCACAGTTGACATCAAGTAGCTTTCCTTCATCACTCTCTGCCTTTAATTTTGGGAAGAGGGTTTCTCGGTAAACCTGAAAATCTCTTATTCTGGGGCTGGAGAGATGGCTCAGTGGTTAAGAGCACTGCCTGCTCTTGCAGAGGACCTGGGTTAGATTCCCAGCACCCACATGATGGTTCTTGGCTAAGAACTGTCTTTAAGCTGGGAGTGGTGGAAAAAAAATCTCTTATTCTGCCACACCAGTTGGCATGAAATTTAGAGATCCACCTCTGTCTGCTCCCTCCTCTGCCCTGCGCCAGTCCTGGGGTCACAGGTATGCATCAGCATGTCTGCTTTTTATGTGGGTTCTGGGAATCAGAACGCAGGTTCTCGTGCTATGGAGACAGGCAGCCATCTCTCCAGCCTGATGAGATTTATATTCGAAGTGCTCTGGGTGAATGGCTTTTGGCAGTATAGGGAGACCTCTGCATTTGGAGCTGTCACACCCAGGAGGAGCAGCTGCTGGCAGCAAGTGGGAGCTGGGAAGCTCTGGGCAGTGATGTCCCCTCCCCCGCCCCTCACTGGGAGGTTTGAGAAGCCCCGTGGCTCTTCATTTGCTCTTCTATTCAAACTGTATGTAGACAACTCCAAGCTTGTAAAAGCCATCCTTGGAGGTTCAGCAAGTGAAAACTCTTGCCGAAGGGCTGAGAATGCTCCTGCAAGGAGAGGCCACTTGTTTCATTACCTCTGCAAAGCTGCTTCTAGTTCTCAGCCTGGGAGCAAGCAGTGTTAAAAGTACAAAATCTGGGCTGAAGAGATGGCTCAGTGGTTAAGAGCAATGATGCTTGCTGGGCGTGGTGGGGCTCGCCTTTAATCCTAGCACTTGGGAGGCAGAGGCAGGCAGATCTTTGTGAGTTCAAGTCCAGCCTGGTCTACAGAGTGAGTTCCAGGACAGCTGGGCTACAGGGAGACCCTGTCTCAAACAAAACAAAACAAAACAAAACAAAACAGAGCTGGGACTAAATGGAGACCCTGTGTCAAAACAAACAAACAAAACAAAACAAAAAACCCACAAAAACAAGGGAAAAAAACAAAAACAAAATCTTAACACTGAGATCATTCTAAATGGAATCTCATTTCTTTTTTTTTTCTTTTTTTTTTTTTTTTTTTTTTGGTCTTTTCACGCCCGGCTAGAATCTCATTTCTTATTGACAGGTCAATTTGACAGTTTTGGGCACTTTTGAAGGTAGTTTCGTGCCCACAATACAGTTCAGCCAACTGTTCATTTTATAATCTGCTGGATGGTGATCAGTGTGAGGAAAGAAAATGAAGTGGGTGTGGGGGTAAGAATGAGTGAAGGGGCTGGAGGAGGGCATGGGGGGACTGGCATGGGGTCCTCATGGACCTGGGTAAGAAGGTGAAGACCTGGGCTGGAGAGATGGCCTAGCGGTTGAGAGCGCCGACCGCTCTTGCAGAGGACCCGGGTTCCATCCCCAGCACCCACATGGCGGCCGGGAACCATCTGAAACTCCAATTCCAGGAGAACTCCAGTTCCAGGGGAATCCGACACCCTCTTCTGACCTCCGGGGCATTGTGCGACATGGGTGTGCAGACTTGCATGCAGACAGTACATTCATACACATATGGAAATAAATAAAATTAATTAAAAATTAAAAAAAAAGAAGGTGAAGACCTGAAGAAACTTAAGGGGAAGGAGTGCAGATGTAGCTCAGTGAGTAGAGTGTTCACCTGCCACACAGAAGCCCTGTGTTTGCTCTCCAACACTTGTAGACTGGTATGTGTGTATGGGTACAAGCTACATTCTAGCCTTTGGGCGATGAGAAGGAGGATCAGACGTTCAAGGTCATCCTTGATACATGAAGTCCTGTATTTTAAAAAAGCTAAGGGGGCTGGAGAGATGCAGTGGTTAAGAGCACTGGGTTTCTATTCCGAGCACCCACATGGTGGCTAACAACTGTCTATAAGGTCCAGGAGAGCCAGCACCCTCTTCTGACCAGATTTCATGAAACAGATGCACTTACATACATGCAGGCAATACACCAGTACACATAAAATAAAAATAATAAAATATTTTTTAAAAACCTAAGGGACGAGCTATGACCACCAGGGGAAAGAACATTCTAGGAAGAGGAAACAGCAAGAGCAAAGCCAGATCAGAGGTGTGCTTGGTCTTGAGTCCAGAGTGGGGTTGAGAGAGACTAGGAACAGGTGAGATGAGAACTTCGTGGGGGTGGGAGTGTTGCATGAGGCTCTAAGCAGAACCCCGAGTCTGGAGTTCAGGAGAGGGAGAATAGGGTAGAGAGATCAGTGTGCAATGGAAGACGGGAAGAAAGGATTGCACTCTGGATACACAAAGGAAAACCAGCAGGCTATGCTGAGGGATGGACCCAGGGTAAGAGACAGGAACCCTGCCTGGCTGTCTCCAGAGTAAACACCGCAACTTCCACGACTCAGTCAAAGCCTGTCAATACATTAAGCCACGTTTATACACTGACTGTGTTCAACTTTAAATAGCTCTAATGAACAAAACCTTCCCCAAATACTTAAGCAGCTATACAAATAACTAACGAATGAAGTAGCACTGCTGATTTTTCAAGTTATCTGAATAACAGTATTGTTAATAAACTTTACTACATCCAATTTTATTTATTTATTTATTTATTTTTTTTATGTGTATGAGTGCACTGTCTGCATGTAGGTTGGTGCACCCGTGTCATGCAATGCTGCAGAGGTCAGAAGAGGGCGTCGGATTCCCCTGGAACTGGAGTTAAAGATGGTTCTTAGCTGCCACGTGGGTGCTGGGAATCGAACCCAGGTCCTCTGCAAGAGCAGTCAGCACTCTTAACCGCTGAGCCATCTCTCCAGCCCCACTACATCCAGTTTTACCTTTTAGCTTAAAAGTCTACAAGTGATTACACTACCATATTCCTTACCCTAGAATCACAAGTCTACTATATTACATACCAGACTTACCATGTTCTTTCACATGTCACATATAACATAGATATCAACTGGTAAATATTTTATAGGCCAATTCTAAATTTAACACAAGCATATTACTATAATGGACATGATTCTATTATCTCCGAGATCAAGCCTATAAGTTTCCTGGGTAAAAGTTGTCTCCCCAGGGGGTAAAAGTATCATCATCTCGGTGAATGAAGGCATTGGTGTGGAAGGCATCTTCCATTACTTGGGTTGAGAGGACCAACCAGACAGTTTTGGTCTGGACACAAGTTCTAAAGATACAGGGGTGGAGGGCTGGAGAGATGGATCCGTGGTTAAGAGTGTTTACTGTTTTGCTGGGGGGGGGGCGGAGTGGTGGCGCACGCCTTTAATCCTAGCACTTGGAAGGCAGAGGCAGGAAGATCTTTGTGAGTTCAAGGCCAGCCTGGTCTACAGAGCAAATTCCAGGATAGCTGGGGCTACAGGGAGACCCTGTCTTGAAAAGGCCAAAAAAAAAAAAAAAGAGTGTTTACTGTTTTGTAGAGGACTGGGGTTCAGTTTCCAGTGCCTACACGACAGCTCACAACCATCAGTAACTCCAGTTAGAGGGGGATCTGATGCCCTCTTCTGGCCTCCCATAGAACCTGCAAGTATGTGGTACACATAAATTCACACAGGCACACACATATACATAAATAAAAAGGTATTTAAAGATCTCTCTCTTTTTATCTCTTTGTCTTTTTTTTATCACAAAGAGAAATAAGTTGAACCAACTGAGAAAGATTTCATTCTCTTATAGTAAGCTGTGGTGGGTTGGGGGTCTAATGTCCAAATTCAAATTACTCATTGCCCCTGACTTTGTATTAGGACTTGGAGAGACAGTGTTTTATACCTGCTACCTAGGTTGCTGCACTATTGGTTGGCTGCATTCAGCTGCTTCTCCAGTCTGACTTCATGGTAGACTCAGCTGCAGAACATCACAAATGAAGCAGCCAATGCTCCATCAAGAGGCCCTAACTCTGTTAATGTGACATGAGCTACAGGTCTTGAGGGTTTGACTTTTTTCAAAGATGCTGACATCAATATGTAATTGTCTGTTCACTCATCCAGGAAGAAGGGACCATCAGTTACTGCTGTACTTTGTGCTCATTCCAAGTATTTGCTTTTCAGTCACTTCAGTCATGGGACTGACTGATGCCATACCACAGAACTCCCGTTTGTGCTGCCCCTGCATTACTTATGGCCCCAAAGACTGAGAGTGGTGATTCAGATGGTCGGAGAAATTTCAAAGTTCTTCCTGTGAGATAAGGAAAGCACAAGAAAGTATTTTCAGAGAAAGAGAGGCCACATAAAGTTTATTACAGTTGTCCTATTATTGCAATTGTCCTATTATATTAGTAGGTTTTGTGTTTGATGTTTGTGTTTGATTATTTCTACATTAAACTTTATCAAATGTACATATACCTTTGAGAAATATAAAATATATATATATTCATATATGTCTAGATGGTTCAGTATGATTCATAGTTTTAGGCTGGTGGTCTTAGAACATATTACCATACATGAGGGAACTACTATCCTTATCTCTATTATGTATGAAAAAGCAGAGACTCTGAGAAGGTAACTACATTGACAAGAGTCTCCCAGCTAAGATTCAAGGTTATGTAATATGATTCTAGTTGTAACAAATGTTCTTCTCCACTAAGCCATGTGAAGTCATGCCATGGAAGCACGAGGTTCTAGAAGCATGAACTGGATGTTTGTTTGCCTAGTTTTAAAATTAAATGCAGCTTCCCAGCATGGCTCAGGACAATGGTGCTAAGTTTACCTCTCTGTGATGGAGAGCAACTTTCCTCCTCTAAGAAGCAGTGCTGGGGTTTGGAAAGATTCTAGGTGATTGTGGAACACAGCCAGGGTTGACACATGCTGCTGAAAGTGATGACTCTTGCTGAGTGTCAGTTCTGACCACAGTGTCCTAACTTCTAAATGAACTCAGAGCACTCTTTAGAGTACTGGCATACCTAATGACTAGGGTAGGAATATCTGGCATCACTGTGGCTCCAGCCTTTCTGGATGGCTGATTTAGTGCAGTGTCTCTGAGAGCTGGGTGCTACCATGGGTCACACAGGTCTCTGGCACATTGAGCTCACACTCCAGGGGCAAACAGTGGGCAGCCAAGTGCAGAAGACCAAAGATTAGTGATAGTGTGGAGCTGGCTGGGTCAGAGCTCACATTCCAGCAGACCACAGTCCTTAGCACAGTGCTGTGGGATCTTGGGGAATTTATTTAACTCTTCTCGTCTCAGCTTCCTAATCTGCAAGAAGAAGACAAATAGGCATAAAAATGATTTTTTTTTTTGAGACAGGGTCTCCCTATAGTCCCAGCTGGCCTGGAATCTTACTCTGTAGACTAGGCTGGCCTTGAACTCACAGAGATCCGACCGCCTCTGCCTCTCGAGTGTTAGGATTAAAGGAATGAGCCAGCATGCCTGGCTCAAAGATGGTTTTTAGCCGCCATGTGGGTGCTGGGAATCGAACCCAGGTCCTCTGTAAGAGCAACCAGTGCTCTTAACCACTGAGCCATCTCTCCAGCCCTCAATATGTCAAAGGCGGTTTAATGGTTATAGCAAAGGCACAGCGTGGTATGGGGTGTGGACGGCAGGGGAGACTACAGCCCTGTGAGTGACAGATGAAACGGGGGTGGGGGTCTGTACTGCAAACTCAATTTTTCTTAAATCTACCATTACTCTAGAAATAAAGCTCACTCTTTTTTTTTTTTTTAAAGAGAATGGTAATAGTAAGTATATCACCATCTTATAAGGTGGTGAAGAGAATTAAGAATTAGTGCAAGCATCCAGGTATGGGCAGTACTTCCTCCTAATCCATGTGAGAAGCAGAGGCAGGAGGACTGACAAAATTCAAGGCCGGCGAACTCCAAGGCCAGCCAGGGCTACATAATGAGACTTTACTTGAGAAAAAAGAAAGAAAAAGAATGCATGTAAAATACTTGGACCACTTTCAGAAAACTAGAAGATACTCACTAAGAAATAGTCATCATTTTATTTATTTCTATTTTATGTGTATGAATATTTTTGCCTGCAGGTATATAAGTGCACTCATGTTGTGCAATGCCCACAGAAGCCAGAAGAGGGTGACAGACCCCTGGAACTGGAGTTACTGACAGTTGTTAGCTGCCATGTGGGTATTGTGAACCAAACCCAGGTCCTCTGCAAGAGCAACAAGTGCTCTTAACGGCTGAGGGCTGAGCCGTCTCTGCAGCTTCTCGGTATTAGTATTTTTTGTTTCTTTTATTTGACTTGTATGAGGGTATTACTTGTAGGTATGTAAGGGCACCCATGTCATGTAATGCCCACAGAGGTTAGAGGAGGGGATTGGATCCCTTAGAACTGGAGTAATGGATGGTTGTTTGCCACCATATGGGTGCTGGGAACTGAACCCAGGTTCTCTGCAAGGGCAGCCAGTGCTCTTAAACACTAAGCCATCTCTCCAGCCCCTCATTATTTTTTTTAACTCTACCTAGTAGCCATTATTTTAATATCAGATACAGAAGACCTTTCCTCCAGCTTTATTGATAGGATATTTTGATCAGTCTTGGTGTTCTAGTCTGTCTTCCATTGCTGTGACAAAACACTCTGACCGACACCAACTTGGGGAGGAAAGGGTTTATTCAGCTTACATCTCCTGGGTCACAGTTCATCACTCAGGGAGCCCAAGGCAGGAACTCGGGGCAGGAACCTGGAAGCAGGAGCTGAAGCACAGGCCATGGAGGAATGCTATTCACTGGCTTGCTCTCCTGGCTCATGCCCAGCCTGCCTTCTTATACCATACACAACCACCTGCCCAGGGTGGCACTAATTGTGGGCTGGGCCGTCCCACACGGCTCGACCATCAAGACAATACTCCACAGATGTGGCCACATGCCAATCCAATGGAGCCAATTCCCCAGTTGAGGCTCCCTCAACCCAGGTGTGTCAAGTTGACACTAAAGCTATCCAGCACAGTTGGTTAGGAGACTAGAGAGGTACAAGAGCAGACGCTGGAGGGGGAGGGTGTTGCTGAGTAAGGATGGGGGGAACTCCTCATATGCCTAAGGGTTGGGGAGAAGCACATCAAGGGCTTGAGGCAGGTGGGCAGGTTATGAAATCTACCCTCCAAATGCTTATTGAATAAAGGAAATGAATTATTAACCATGTGTCACCTCCCACCCAATTGTTTACCCCCAAGGCATATGCAAAATCCAACTGCAAGATACAAGAACTTACCTGTGCTTTGCCCTCCTAAGGTAAAACCTTAGGAAGCTAAAGTAAGCAGCCCAAGAGGAGGACCACCCAGATGGATCACTGACTGAGAAGAACAATGGAGTCCTGTGCTCTGATCTTCTGAGTGAGAAGACACAGTTCCCTGAAATGGCCATTTTTACCTGCAGTTGGGGTTACCACAATGAGTGCTCTGCTAGTGTGTCCTAGGGAAGATTCAATGCTCAGCCCCATCCTGGCTGCCAAGCCTGCTGCTGGTGTCTCCCACTGTGCATGCACTCTGCAGAGCTGGGATTCCTGCAGGTTTTTAGCAGGAAGCTCTGGCTGCTGCTTTGTCAGTATTCTTTACCATGGCCTTCCCCTACGGTTTTGCTGGCATTTTGATAACTTTCTGTGTCTGTTCAGGGTTTGTTAAGGGTTTGCTTTTTAACCCCACAGGCAGTGAGAGAATATTTCATCAACACTCTCCGAAGACTCAGGCTCCTAATTTGTGTGCTTGTTTGTGGGTTTGTGTGTGGATGTGTGCATGTGTTTGTGCATGTGTGTGACTGTGGGAATGTGCACATGAGTTTATATGTGTGCTGGTGCATGAGTGTATGTACACAAGTGTGTGCCTATTTGTGCAAGTACCTGCATCTGCATGTGTGTGCCTGAGTTCATGTGTGTTTGTCTATGATTGTACATATTTGCGTGCATGTATGTGTGTGCATACATTTGTGCACATGTGTGTACAAATGTGTTTGAGCATGTTACACATGTATATGTATTATGCATGTGTGCTTGTGTGAGCATGTGCACACATGCTTTTGTCTGTACTGTATGTGGTTGTGTGTGCACTTGTGTGCATTTGTGTGTATATGCATGCATGTGTTTTCCTGTGTGTTTATGAGTACTTGTGTGCATGGACACATGTCTGTATTAGTCACTTTCGATTGCTGTGATAAAACCACCATGAATGACCAAGGGAACTTGTAAAAGGAAGAGTTTATTTGAGCTTACGATCGAAGGTTCCAGGGAATTAAAGTCCATTGTGGCAGGAGGTATGGTGGCCGGGGCTGGAGCAGAAAGCCAAGCACAGAAAGCAGAGAGAGCAGCTGAAGACTGGCAAGGCTTGTTGAACTCTATAAACCCACCCCCAGTGATGTGCTTCCTCCAGGATGGCTACATCTTCTAAGACTTCCCAAAATAGCGCCATCAACTGGGGACAAAATCTCTGAATACTTGAAGCCTGTGGGGGACATTCTCATTCAAACCTCCACAATGCCTATGTACAGATTTGTGTCTGCCTGTGTTTGTGTGTATGCATGTATGAGTGCATGCTTGTAGGCGCATGGATGTGCACATGTGTGCATGGACACGTGTGTGTGTGTGCTGTGTTCGTGTGTATGTGTTGCTTTTGTGTGTCACTGTGGCTTTGGTCTCTCTATCCCCCTCCCTTTCATGAGGTAATAGCATTCACTTTCCTGTTGGGGCTTTCCTCCAGGGAGCCGTACATCCTGGAGTCTTGCCTGTCTGCCTCACTTTCTACCCTTGTCCCAGAGCTAGCTGGGCCCGTGAAAAGGACAGCTGCTTCCCCTGGTCAGGGAGATCCTCCCACTTAGGGGTGGGGTGTGTCGCATTGGACCTTAAGGTCCTAGGAGCTGGTGAGTTGCTGCTTCACTAAAAGAGTGGGCTCAACTCTCTCAGTGACACTCCTCCAACACCTTCTTACTGTCCCTTTAATATAATGAAAGGAATTTCACAGATAATACATATGTGTCATCTCAAAAAGTCACTATGGTGAAGCTGGGTGTAGCTCAGCGGTAGAACACTGGGCTAGCATCTGTGAAGTCTTGAGTTTGATCCCCCCCGGAAACATACATACACACACAAAACTAAAAAATAATAATAATATGATGCCCTAATTATAACACAAAAGAGAAATAAAATGGTTTATAACAAAATGAACTCATTTATACAAGTTATCTACAACAAGCTGAGTGTGTCAGGATGTAAATGCGTGCTCACACTAGATGACACTCTAAAGGCTCCAGTGCTTGCTGCAGACTTACAGAATTACCACGACTGTAATGTGGCAAATGGTGGCATGCGCAGGTGTGCTGGGGACCTTGGGTGCTGTTGCTGTTGGTAATGTGATCTCTGAGGCAGCAGAATAGCAAACGGCCCTGGTAAGTTTTCAAACAAAAGAAAAATACAATTTTCTGATTTCATACACGATCATGTTCATGGACAATTCAGTGTATACAGTATACATTGAAAGTATATGAGAAACACTTTATATATGACAGGGTTAAGTCTGGGGTCAATTATAACTGGGTTTTCTACCCACAAAAGTCTAATGGGACTAGGACCTGAAATCAGGTTGGGAGTAGAAAGAGGAGGGGTGTAGAAGGGAGGAGGTCTGAGTATGATCACAGTACATTGTATGAAATTCTCAGAACCTCAATAAAATATATTTTAAAAGTCCAATGGGATATTATCTGCTTCTTCAGGGCATAAAACAGTCCTTTTATTTTATATGTCTGAGTGTCCTGCTTGCATGTATGTAAGTGCACCCATGTCATGCAATGCCTGGGGAGGTCAGAAGAAGGTATTGGATCCCCTGGAACTAACTGGAGTTAAGGATAGTGGTTAGCCACAATGTGGGTGCAGGGAACCCAAACCTGGGCTCTCTGCAGAAGCGGGCAGTACTCGTAACTGCTGAGCCGTGTCTGCAGCCCAACAGTTCTTCTTTGCATAGGACTATCAGGAACTTTGCAAGCAAGGCTAGTATTAAATTCCAGCACCAACTCCCTAGCATCATTGTGCAGCAGAACCCACCTCCGAAAGTTTCCAAGATGCCCTCTAGGGGCGCTGTGTAACTACCCATTCCTGCATGGGTTCCAACAGTTCTGGATCTGTGCAGTCATCTTTCCTAGGTGGGTGGACGCCGCCATCCGCAGGGAAATCGAATAAAGCCATAGTGGGAAGCTGGGCGAGGTGGCACATGCCTTTAATCCCAGCCCTTGGGAGGAGGCAAACAGATCTCTGTGAGAAGGAGGCCAGCTGGGGCTACAGGAAGACCCTTTCCAACAACAACAATAACAACAACAACAACAACAACAACAACAACAACATCAGCTCACGATTAGCAGGAAAGGGCC
This sequence comes from Rhizomys pruinosus, assembly GCA_009823505.1. Classification (NCBI taxonomy): domain Eukaryota; kingdom Metazoa; phylum Chordata; class Mammalia; order Rodentia; family Spalacidae; genus Rhizomys; species Rhizomys pruinosus. Next base: position 116,947 of record VZQC01000897.1, on the reverse strand, counting down.
AACTGAGAAGGCCCAAGGGAGGGGCAGCTCCTGGCCCAGTCCAGGATGCTGTATTTCAGAAACATGAATTTCCTTCTTTGCTTAAGATACATCATGGCTGAAAAGGCAGTTATATTAACTTTATCATTTGCTTAATGATAACTTTATTGTTTCAGAAAACAAAATGACAACAAATGTATTTAAACACAGTTTTTATTTAATTTGTTTAAATTTTATTTACGTATTTGTGGGGGGGGGCATATGTGCACACATATGCACAGGTATCTGAGCCTATGTGCACATGAGGAAGCCAGAGGAGGACGAGTGTCCCTTTCTATCACTCTCCACCTGTTCTCTTGAGCCAGGGTCCCTCACAGCAAGCCCCAGCTTCCTGTCTTTGCTGGCCACATGCTGGAGTTACAGGCATGTGTGTCACATCCAGCTTTTTACTTGGATGCTGGGTTTTTTTTGAGCCCTTACCAGCTGATCCATCTCTCTAGTCTTTATTTAAAAAAAAAAAAAACTTTTATTTTTTTTTAATGTATGAGTGTTTTGTCTACATGTATATAACTGCATGCGATACCCTCAGAGACCAGAAGAGGGCATTTGAATTCCCTGGAACTGGAATTTTAGATGATTGTTAGTCTCTGTGTGGGTGTTTGGAACCAAGCTCAGGTCCTCTGGAAGGGCAGCCAGTACTCTTAGGAAGAGAAGGGAAGTGAATGCCCAAGTGTTATGTCAGTGGTCAGAGTTAGCAAAATCTATGCACAAATGGCTTATCTTTTCTGTTTCTCATAGAAACACACACACACACACACACACACACACACACACACACACGCATATTTGAGAATAAGCCCTAGCAGGGCTTATTGGACAAGGAATGGATCAAATTTTCCTGCCCAGGAATTTCAGACCTGGGCAGCAGAGAATGGGTGCCCCTGCTGAGACTATTGTTAACGTTAAATGTCTAGGAAGGGGGTGGCAGATGTGGACTCCTGGAAGTGGCTCTATTTAACCAAGTGAGTTAAGGAGCTAGGAAAGCTGATTTGTGGATACACCAGAAAAGGGGAATGGAGAGTTCCAGAATAGAAACTCCCTTTCTATGTCTTGCTCCTTTTCAAGACCCTGCACCCAACCTCGGTGCTGGAAGACCCCGAGGGGGGTTCCCTTCTTGTTTCTGTCTCCAGTGACTTCCTAAGACCTGTCACTGACATCCTGAGCTCAAGCCTCATTCCTCATTCTTAAATCCCTCTTCACATCAAATTAGGTCAAATTTGATCAGATTAAACCAGCAAGCCACCCAGCATGGCAGAGGCATCCATGGTTAGCTTCAGGCCGGGCTGGGGTATAGGGGAGGGCACTGCACGGATCCCTAGGTGCTCACCAAAGGTCATCACAAAATGCAATCGCAGTGTTTCATATTCGAGTTTGGGCTCTGACTCTCATGAGCTGTGTACATTTAGGGACATTGGCTCTCCTGATCTTTAAATGTGGGACAATAAGAAAATCCTACTTCTGGGAGTGGAGTAGCCCTGCTTAGCACAGAGTCTGAGCCAGTCAGAAATTCATAAGCATGTTCCTCCTCTGTCTGCCCCTTTTTTCTGGAGAGACTGACAGAGAGCCCCCAAAGGAATGAGCACGGTAGGACTTACTTCTGGATTTGAATTATGATCAGCGTTTCTGCCGACGTACGGAATGATAGAAGCAGAGAGTTTTAGAGGTGTCTAGTCCAGGGCTTCTTAAGCTTTCTCAGCCCATGACTCACTTTTCACCTGAGAGTTCTGGGAAACCCCAAGTGGACAGATGTATAAAATAGCTATACAGGGCTGGAGAGATGGCTCAGTGGTTAAGAGCACTGACTTCTCTTGCAGAGGACCTAGGTTAGATTCCCAGCACCCACATGGTGGCCAACTCCAGTTACTCCTGTAACTCCAGTTCCAGGGGATCCAATGCCTTCTTCTGACCTCTGAGGGCATTACAGGACACGGGTGCACTTACACACATGCAGGCAATACACTCATACACATAAAAAAATAAAAGTTGCTGGGCATGGTGGCGCATGCCTTTAAATCCCAGCACTCAGAAGGCAGAGGCAGGCGGATGTCTGTGAGTTCAAGGCCAGCCTGGTCTACACGGTGAGCTCCAGGCCAGCTGGCACTAAAGGGAGACCCTGTCTCAAAAAGACCAAAAAATAAAAATAAAAAGTAAATAATAAAACAAAGTATTAAAAAGAAATTCATTTAAAACAGTTCTTTATAAATGTATAGTTTTTCCATTTATTAAAGGTGAATCTAATTTTGTGTACTGACCATGCCTGGTTATTTTTACATAAAGCTCTAAATCTTGGCTGAATATCTGATACTGCCAACATAGATAATTAACATTTTTCAGAGTTGATCACTGTATTGACTTTCTAATTGTCAATGCTGAGAGCACTGCTTTCCACAAATTCAAAATACAAAGTGCAAAAGTATGTTAAATCCATTTCAGAAATTGTTGGAAATTTTGCTCTAATCCTAAACCGAAATTCACTGAACAATTTGTTTTGTTTTGTATTGTTTTGAGATAGGGTCTCAGGTAGTCCATGTTGACCTTGAACTGGTGTACATCTGAGGATAACCTTGACTCCTGAACTGCGGATTATCCTGTTGCTGCCTCCCAGGTGTGTGCCAAAATGAAAGCTGAGTCAGCAACTTACATAGCTTTTTTTTTTTTTTTTTTTTTTTTTTTTTTTTTGTGTATTTTTGAGACAGGTTCTTTTTTTTTATTCCAGCTGGCCAGAGCTCGCCTGTAGATCAGAATGGCCTTGAACTCACAGAGATCCGCCTGCCTCTCTGCCTCTGCCTCTGCCTCTGCCTCTGCCTCCAGAGTGCTGGGATTAAAGGTGTGCACCTCCACACGCTGGGCTTTTTCTTTTTTTTTTTTTAAGGCAAGTTCTCACTATGTAACCCAGAGTGGTCTGGAACTGGAGTTAATCCTTCTGCCTCAGCCTCCTTTGTTTGGCTTTTTGAGGCAAAGTATCCCTGTCAATCAATCAGGGCTGGTGGCACACACCTTTAATCCTAGCACTCAGGAGAAAGAGGCAGGCGGATCTCTGTGAGTTCAAGGCCAGGCTGGTCTACATATTGACTTCCAGCCCCACGAGGCCAAGTTCAGCCTATGTCATCTTAAAGCAAAGTTTTCTAAGCCTCAATTCTTTCCTTACACTGGGCATGTCTCTAAGATTTACCAGGTGAGCACTGTACAAAAACAGCGAGGGCTAGGAGTTCCAGCTGTAAAGTTGGACTTGTCTGTAGGGTGGGGGAAAACTGACCTCGTCTCGTTGCAGTGTTACTGGAGAACTACACAAGCAGGATTTGTGCAATGGAATCCATTAACCCGGAACCATACTGTGGCCGGATCCTCACCTTCAGCTCCCACACTGTGGCCAGATCCTCACCTTCAGCTCCCATACTGTGGCCAGATCGGATCTTCACCTTCAGCTCCCAGCCACATTCAGCTCCGCACCCTGGCTCAGCACCACACCTGCCTGCACTCAACTTCACCCTCTTGACTCTTTCTCCAAGGGGCCTTTGGACACTGCTGCCATTTCTTCCGTCCTGCCCAACTCACCCCTACAGGCAGGGGTCTTTGTCTCACTCACCCCTACAGGCAGGGGTCTTTGTCTCACTCACCCCTACAGGCAGGGGTCTTTGTCTCACTCCCCCCTACAGGCAGGGGCCTTTGTCTCACTCCCCCCTACAGGCAGGGGTCTTTGTCTCACTCACCCTACAGGCAGGGGTCTTTGTCTCACTCCCCCCTACAGGCAGGGGTCTTTGTCTCACTCACCCCTACAGGCAGTGGTCTTTGTCTCACTCACCCTACAGGCATCTTTGTCAGCTAACTCTGGCTCACACTCCAACCCTTAGTTAACTGTCCCTGGCCCAGACTCAGGGCCAACTTCTGAGTCCCCACCCTGTGTGCCTCAGGCCCTCTGCTCTGTGTCTACCAGCCACTGAGCTGTCTGGCTTCCTTGTAAGACTGTGGGAGAAGGGTCAACAGTGCCAATCACACAGGAGGTGTCGACTAAACATGCCTTCTCTTCCCTTCTTGGCTGAAGGCCAAACTGCCGTCCAGCTCACCACGAAGCCACCAGCTCATCCCTGCTCTACAACGCCCTGCTGGAAGATGCAGAAAGGCCTGTTGTCTCAAGTTCATGTGTACTTAAAATCAAGATGTGTGATAACGAGTGGTAACACAGGCTCAGCAGGAGGAATGTGCCAAAGTCCATCCTCATTTACAGCACCCAGCATGTCTGAGGATGCCCTCCTTCTCCTCCGCCGTGGAGCCCTGACTCTCACTTCTGAAGAATCAAAATCCCCTTCGTGTGAACTTTAACTGATGGGGTTTCGAGGGACTGCTCCAGCCGATTCTAAGGATGTGGTAGGGTGTCTGGAAAACCACAGGACATCCAACTGAGGAAGAGGAGCCAAACAGAAACAACTGGCTTCTCCAGCCAGAAAGGCCTCAGCGAAAACCTTGCCAGCTCAGAATGCTTGGGCCATTTCCGGTAGCTCTGTAGAGGGAAGAATGGTTTCTGTCTTCTCGCCCCAAGGCAGAAGCTGCATACTGACAATCATTTGTCCCTGATGTTCATTGATTTACTTTCATTTTAAAAATATTTTATTTATTCTTTTTATTTTATGTGTATGAGTGTATTGCCTGGATGTATATAAGTGTGTTGTACAGTGCCCAAAGAGGTCAGAAGAGGGCATTGGATAAACTGGAACTGGAGTTATGGATGGTTGTTAGCCACCATGTGGGTGCTGGGAATAAAACCTAGGTCCTCTGCAAGGACAGCTAGTGCTCTTAACCACTAAGCCATTTCTAATTTTCTTTTTAATTTAGGCCAACTGTTTTATGATCTTCAGTTGGGACCGAAAAAATTTACACTCCAACACTGCCAGCAGCTGAGATGGACTATATCAGTGGAGCTAGACATCTGGAGGGGCAGTTTGGGCAATAGAATGGCAGGTAGCATGTGCCTCTGTAGACCCATGAGGCAGGTGCCCCCCTCCCCACTTCTGCCCGTGTTGCAGTTTAGCACTGGACTGATGGCAGCTGTAGCATCCATCCACTTGTTTGGGTTTCAATCTGGCCTCTGCCCCTTAGGACCTGCAGGTCCTTGGCAGATTCCTGAACTGCACAGTACCTCAGCTCATCCACACAGGGGGCAGAAGAGTGCCCACCTCAAGCCATGGGTTTACCTGGGTGATTAAATAACCTAATGTACAATCCTTCCTTCCTTCCTTCCTTCCTTCCTTCCTTCCTTCCTTCCTTCCTTCCTTCCTTCCTTCCTTCTTTCCTTTTTATCCAATGGTGCAAAAGCAATATGTATTCAGTAGAAAACACACCGCAATAAAAAAGATCATCCTCAGCCGGGTGTGGTGGCGCTCGCCGTTAATCCTAGCACTCGGGAGGCAGAGGCAGGTGGATCTTTGTGAGTTCAAGGCCAATGAGACTACAGAAAGACCCTTGCAAAAAGAAAAAAGAAAACAAAAAAAAAAAAAAAAAAAAAAAAAAAAAAAAAAAAAAAAAAAGATTGAAGTCTTAGCAGAACCTCTGCAGATGGTGAATTGTTTTGGTAGGATTACTTAAAGGTCAATGATTNCTTTGTACAAGTCACTTAAAAAAATTTTTTTTTTAATTTTATTTATTTTTGTATGTGTATGAGTGTACTATCTGCATGTAGGTCTGTGCACCCATGTCGTGCAATGCGCGGAGGTCAGAAGGTGTTGGATTCCCCTGGAACTGGAGTTCTCCTGGAATTGGAGTTTCAGACGGTTCTTAGCCGCCATGTGGGTGCTGGGGATCGAACCCAGGTCCTCTGCAAGAGCAGTTGGTGCTCTTAACCGCTAGGCTATCTCTCCAGCCCCACAAGTCACTTCTTTAAGTTTTTTTCTTATCACACACACACACACACACACACACACACACACACACACATATATATATATATATATATATATATATATAGTACAAGACTATGTTACAAATCAAGGTGGCATATGCCTTTAATCCTAGCACTAGGGAGGCAGAGGCAGGCTGATCTTTGTGAGTTCAAGGCCAGCCTGGTCTACAGAGTGAGTTCCAGTACAGCTGGGACTATAGGGAAACCCTGTCTCGAAAAGACCAAAAAAAAAAGTTCATCCTCAATCAGGGCATGGTGGTACACACCTTTAATCCCAGCACTCGGGAGAAAGAGGAGGCAGGCAGATCTCTGTGAGTTCAAGACCAGCCTGGTCTATATAGTGAGTTTCAGGCCAGCAGGGGCTGCAGGGATACCCTGTCTCAAAAAGCCAAACAAAAAAATCATCTGGTATTTTAGTTTCTTTTCTTTTCGCTATGATACAATATCCCAATGGAAGCAACTTAAGGGTGAGAGGATTTGTTTCAGCTCACAGTTCAAAGTACAGTCTGTCACAATGGGGTGGTCAAGAGCACCAGAGCTTGAAGCAGCTGGTCCCATGACATCCACAATCAAGAAGCAGAGGGCAGTGAGCCATGCTGCTGCTCACCTTGCTTCCTCCATCTTAAGCGCTCGCAGATCCCAGCCAGGGAACAGCACCACCAATAGTGGGCGGGTCTTCCCACAACAGTTAATGGGACTCTCCCAAAGCGTGCTCAGAGACACATCTCCAAAGGGATTCCAGATTCTGTCAGCTTGACGAGTAACAGGAACCATTACAACTGGCTAACAGCACATGGTCTAATCCTCTCCTGAGACCTTGGGTGGTGGCATTTGCAGCTTTTCAGTTAGTCACTCAATCATGACACTCTACCACCTGCTGTTTTGTGAAAAGAGGGTAATATGCATTAACTGCATTGCTCACTATGTTTCCAATTTATGGATTTATCAGGAATTAAGCCCATCATAAGAATTTATGTGACTTAGACTTTATAGAACTTATATAAAGTTCTAAGAAGCACATTTAGCCCAAAGTAACATGCACAAAATACTAACTCCTAAGCCACAGATTAGACACAGTCCATACTTGCATATGAATGGGTAAACAGATTAATGAATTGTGGCATAGGTAAACAGTAGAATATTACACAGCACTGCAAAAGGTTGCAAACTATTAAATGGAAACTACTTAGCAACAAAGGGGTAAAAACGCTACACAGTAACCCAGAAGAATCTTTAACTATGTGGAGCAGACCATATAGTGCAATACTGTTTGATTCTTTTTATAACCAGAAATGTAAACTAATCCACAGAGATACAGCAGAACAGTGATTGCTTGTGTGGAGGGAGGCAGGAAAGAAGGGTTACAGAGGGCAGGAGGGAACTTCTGGGAGGGTTACCATGCTCTTGTTCTGGATTATAAGGATGTTTCACAGGTATGTACATATCAAAGCTTACACATGGTACACTGTAAATTTATAATGTCAATTAAATCTCTTCCCACTAAGGCCATCTTTATAAACACAGTGCTCCAAGTAGCACTGATCAGATGCTCCTGGGATATTGACTCCCCCTGGCTGAGATAACCTGTAGACAATCCCTGCTGGGGAATTTTGGGGTCTGACCGAAGGAATGGGGGTGAGAGGCGCAGAGTCAAGACACAGACCCTGGGAGTCAGGTGAAGGCAGAGGGCGAGCTGTCTCGGACTCGTTTATTGGGGGCAGGGTTAGGGGTTAAGTACTGTTCGCATTCCCACTTGTTATTGGCCCAGGTCTGCAATGCTGCTTGTATGGTCTCACCTGCCTAGGGCAGGTTAGGTTGAGGGACAAGCTCTATGCATGCGTAATTCTCGGCATACTGTCTACTACAATAACCTTTCTTGATTTTCTTCCACATATAAAAATTTAGGGGCTGACCCTGTCATATTTTACAGAAAAAAATGTAATTCATGGATTAACATACCATCCAAACATCTGTGTCTATACCAAAGTAACCTACGATAACAATTAGTACTGTTTAAATACCTATATATCTAATTGCTTGTGCTTCATTAGTAGGATTGAAAGGTTATTCCTGGACAAACTGTCAGCCCATGAAAGGAAACAGCCAGAATTGACCAGAGTCCAAGACAACAGCTCCAGAGAAAGTAGACTGTTTTGCTTCTCATCCACCTGTGCCCCTTTTCTAAGCCTAGGGAACAATCTGCNGAATGGTGAAACTACAGCAATATAGTCTAGACACTTATTTGATCAACTTGATTGAACATACAAGCTCCCCCAGCTGGATGGTGGGACCCTTGGGCTGTGTGGATTTGGGCACAACTGCTTGCAAATTGGTTTTAGATGAAGGATGCTTGTACTCATAAATTATTACTTATTGTTAAAAAATGAAAAAAATAAAGAAGTAATAAAAATAAATAAATAAATTTTTAAAAAGAAAAAAAATTTAGGGGCTGAAGAGATGGCTCAGTAGCTAAAAGCACTGGTTAGTCTTGTAGAGGATCAGGGGTTGGTTCCCAGCAGCTAACAACTGTCCATAACTCCAGTTCCACGGGATTCAATGCCCTCTTCTGACCTCTGCCAGCACTGCACACATTGGTACATTTACATGCAGCAATACATTCATACACATAAAATAAAAAAAAATATATGTAAAAATAAATAAAAATTCACCATTCTAGCCATGGAGAAAGACTTGGAAGAGTCACTGGATTTCTCTGTCTCTTTTCCCAATATGGCTCCATGGAACAAATCTCCTTTTTCTGCCTTAAGAAATTTACAAGTCTGGGCTGGAGAGATAGCCTAGTGGTTAAGAGCACCGACTGCTCTTGCAGAGGACCCGGGTTCGATCCCCAGCACCCACATGGCGGCTAAGAACCATCCATAACTCCAATTCCAGGAGAACTCCAGTTCCAGGGGAATCCGAGACCCTCTTCTGACCTCCGAGGCATTGCACAACACGGGTGCATAGACCTACATGCAGACAGTACATTCATACACATACAAAAATAAATTTAAAAAAGAAAAAAAAAGAAATTTACAAGTCTATGATTTCCCAGTCTTCTATGGACCCCTGTGTTTTCCATCAGTACAATGGAATTATAATATATAATACCTGCCCCCCTCCATACACACCACCACATCCCTGGATTCTTTTGCAGGCTAGTTGTGGAAATCTTGGATCCTTCTAAAGGCTGGTTGTGGAAATCTTGTCAGAGCCCTCTGCTACACTCTGCAGGTGGAAGGGGTGGATGCTTGCTGCTTCATCCTGAACTTGATGTGTGCATCATGACTGGGCCCATCCTGCAGCATTTGATACCAAGCATCTCTTTAAAAATATTTTATTTGCTGGGCGTGGTGGGGCACGCCTTTAATCCTAGCACTCAGGAGGCAGAAGCAGGCGGATCTTTGTGAGTTGAAGGCCAGTCTGGTCTACAGAGTGAGTTCCAGGCCAGCTGGGGCTACAGGGAGACCCTCCAAAATTTTTTTTGTTTATTATTTTTATTTTATGCATATGAGTGTATTGACTACATATATGTAAGTGCACTTGTGTCATGCAGTGCCCATGGAGGTCAGAAGAGGGCATCAGAGCCCCCTGGAACTAGAGTTATGGGCAGTTGTTAGCCCCCATGTGGGTGATGAGAATGGAGCCCAGGTCTTCTTCAAGAGCAGCCAGTGCTCTTAACTGTTGAGCCATCTCTCCAGCACCACCCCCAAGTCTCTCTCTCTCTCTCTCTCTCTCTCTCTCTCTCTCTCTCTCTCTCGGTATTTTTTTGAGACAGGGTCTCCCTTTAATCCCAGCTGGCCTGGAGCTTGCTCTGTAGACCAGGCTGGCTTTGAACTCACAAAGATCTGCCTGGCTCTGCCTCCCAAGTGCTAGGATTAAAGGTGTGCCCGACCCAAGTATCTCTTAAAATAGATGTTTGTTGTTTTGAGATGAGACTTTGTTGGGTATCCCAAGCTGGCCTCAAACCTCATATCCTCCTGCCTCTGCTTCTCAAATGCTGGGATTGCAGATGTGCAAGTGTGCACCACCAGACCTGGCAAACAACACTTTTATAAATAGCATTTTGAATATTTATAGCATTTTGACTATTTATAGTCTGCTTCAAAAACTAGGTAGAAGACAAGAACCCCCAATACCCCAAAAGTGGTCTTCTGGCCTCCACGTGCACACCATATGCACACATTGTCTGTCTGTCTGTCTGTCTGTGTTTCTCACACACTAAATAAATAAAGGGGTTTTAAAATTTTATTTATTTTCATATGTGTATGAATGTACTGTCTGCATGTAGGTTTGTGCACCTGTGTCATGCAATGCTGCGGAGGTCAGAAGAGGGTGTCGTATTCCCCTGGAACTGGAGTTAAAGACGGTTTTCAGCCACCATGTGGGTGCTGGGGATCGAATCCGGGTTCTCTGCAAGAGCAGTCGGCACTCTTAACCGCTAGGCCATCTCTCCAGCCCATAAATGTTTTTTTAAAAATAGAGAATCACGCACTGAATTGCAAAACAATCTCCTGTTTTAAGGAAGTTTACAATTTTGTGCGGAATCACAGTTGTAGCTGTCTTTGGCTGTCTGAGGTCTGTGGGCTGCAGGCTGCACAGGTGTGGTAGAGTTTGGATCAAATTCCTAGTCCCACCACTTGTACAGACATGACGAAAGCCTAAGTCTCTTATTCTGTAAAATCAGCAACCATCACTAAAACTAGTACTAATACTGTTCCCTAGCCAGGCGTGTTGGCACGTGCCTGTAATCCCAGTACTCAGGAGGCAGAGGCAGGCAGATCTCTGTCAGTTCAAGGCCAGCCTGGTTTACATAGTGAGTTCCAAGACAGCTGGGGCTACAGGGAGACCTGTCTCAAAAAAAAAAAAAAACTGTTCCCTAATCATTACTGTAGGACAGGGAAGTCCCTTTAAGCCCTGTAATGCATCCACAGGTGAGTAAAACTTTTTTTAAAGATTTCATTTTTAGTTTATATACATATATGTCTGGTGTGTGTGTGTGTGTGTGTGTGTGTGTGAATGTGTGTGTGTGCATATGAGTGCAGTGATCTCACAGGCCAGAAGAAAGCATCGGATCCTCCTGGAGCTGGAATTACAGGCAATTGTGAGCCTCCTTGGTGTTGGAACTAAACTCAGGTCTTCTGCGAAAGCAGTATGTACTCTTGATTAGGGTAGGAATATCTGCCATCATTGTGGCTGCAGCCTTTCTGGAGGGCTGACTTAGTGGCAGTGTCTTTCTGAGAGCTGGGTACTACCATGGGTCACACGGGTCTCTGGCACATTGAGCTCACACTCCAGGGGCAAACAGTGGGCAGCCAAGCGCAGAAGACCAAAGATTAGTGATAGTGTGGAGCTGGCTGGGTCAGAGCCCACACTCCAGCAGACCACAGTCCTTAGCACAGTGCTGTGGGATCTTGGGGAAGTCACTTAACTCTTCTCGTCTCAGCTTCCTAATCTGCAAGAAGAAGACAAGTGGACATAAAAATGATATGTTAATTATATGTCAAAGGAGGTTTAATGGTTATAGCAAAGGCACCGTGTGGTATGGGGTGTGGACGGCGGGGGAGGCTACAGCCCTGTGAGTAACAGGGCAAACCCAGGTGGAGGTGGGGGCTGGGGCTCTGTACTGCAAACTCAGTTAATTTTTCTTTTTTTTTTTTAGACTTATTTATTTTCACGTGTGTGAATGCTTTTGGTGTTTATAAGCACAATGCCCACAGAAGCCAGAGGATGTCGTTGGATTCCCTGGAACTGGAGTTAAGGACTCTAGGCATCACGTGGGTGCTGGAAGAGCAGTGGACACTCTTAGCCAAGGAACCATCTCTCCAGTTCCACATGCTTAACCTCTTAAATCAAGTTTCCTTGCATGTGTGACTCATTTCATTGTCCTGAAACCTGAATTTCTCCAGACCTATCGGCCAAGGGGTACAGAGAAGATCCCACGGAGAGTAACCAAACAACTATCACTGAGAGCCACTGCAAGGAGCATCTTAAGTAAAAGAGTTTCTAGACTGTCCCCTATGCGCTCACACAAGCACTCACATGCTGGACCCTAGTTTGGTCACACCCTCCAGTGTTCTAGTGGACCTCAGGTCACTGTGCAACCCAAGCTGTCAAGTTTCTAATCCTGTTCTTGGAGACTTACCAGCTGTGTAACTTGGGGGGAATGTTCTGAACTTATCGGGAACTTAATTTACTGATAATTTCCTCATCAGTAAAGTGAGCATAATGTTATCTAATTGCATAGGGCTGGTGTGAGGATTAAATGTATTAATATTTTAGAGCACTCTGGAGAGCACCTGGCACAGAGAACTCATCTCACAATAACTATAATTGTTTTTATTTAGTAGTGCTGGGGAGGGGATCTGGGGCTTTGCATGGGCTTAGGCAAATATTCTTCCACTGAGCCACACCCCAGGCCAGCTTGGAGTTTTCTTACTGGCCAGTGCTGTGCCCTGGTGTCTGAGCATCTGTTTGCTGCCTTAGCAAGCTCCTAGAAGCACATGGAAATAAACTTCATTGTCTAAATGGATGGAGAGACTTCTACAACCATTACAGCTAGTGCCTCGCAGATCCAGTTCTGTCACAGCAGGTCACTGGGATGAAATTCTCTCATAGATTCCCAGCGAGTCATTTTTCTAAGGTTCAACCTTTTCCTTCCTTGGAACAAGCTAGAGCCAAGATCTCAGCTTGCAAAATTCTAAGAGCTGGGAGGGGTCAGAGCAGAGTGGGCTTTGTTCATGTTCCAGTAGATTCTATATCTAGAGAGTACAAAAATCCTGGTGCCAGGGTATATTTGAAAACTATTTGGTCAGGATCCCTCAGGTAGGACCTGAGCACCGGTGTTTGTTACGGCTCTCCAGTTGACTCTAATGTCCAATCAAAGCTGTGTGGCTCTACTGAGGCCACAGAAAACGCCACAGGTATGTGAATGTCCCCACAACAGTGATGAGACACAGGTCGTGTTAATATTGAAAAACATGAGCAGATGTTCACTTAGTAAATTGATGAGGTGGGAGGCAGAAAAGTCCCAGGTATGGGGCTGTCAAAAAGTCCCAGGTATGGGCGGTCAAAATTGTGTCATGTTCTCTTGCCTTCATAAAAGGTACTTGAGGGACTGGAGAGATAGCCTAGCAGTTAAGAGCACCAACTGCTCTTGCAGAGGACCTGGGTTCGATCCCCAGCACCCACATGGCAGCTAAGAACCGTCTGTAACTCCAATTCTAGGAGAACTCCAGTTCCAGGGGAAGCCGACACCCTCTTCTGACCTCCGCGGCACTGCACGACACGGGTGCCCAAACCTACATGCAGACAGTACACTCATACACATACAAAAATAAAAAAAAAAAGTAAAAAAAAAAGTACTTTAGAGATTTGGGAGTACTCTTCAGTGGTGAGCTGTCAGGTACATATCAGGTGAGGCAGGCTTCCTGGAGGTCCAGCCTAGCCCCTAAGCACCATGTTGGGTGGCAATCTAAGTGAAGATGAAGGCCTCTTGTCATTGGTCAGCAAGAAGTAGCACAGAAGGAACCTGCCCAAGGAGTCAATGAAGAGCCTCAGGGATGAGCTGTGTCCACACCATCCCAACCCTTTCCCTCTGAAAAGACCAACGTCTCAATTCTGGCAGTGTCTTCTCCCACACATGCTGAGAAAGATGGCAAAGATGCTAATGGTTTTTAAAAAGTTCCCTCGGGGCTGGAGAGATGGCCTAGTGGTTAGAGCGCCGACCGCTCTTGCAGAGGACCCGGGTTCAATCCCCAGCACCCACATGGTGGCTGAGAACCGTCTGTAACTCCAATTCCAGGAGAACTCCAGTTCCAGGGGAATCCGACACCCTCTTCTGACCTCCACGGCATTGCACGACCACGGGTGCGCAAACCTACATGCAGACAGTACATTCATACACATAAAAAAAAAAAAATTCCCTCTAAGCAGGGTGTGGTGGTGCACGCCTTTAATCCTAGCACTTGCAAGGCAGAGGCAGGCGGATCTTTGTGAGTTCAAGGCTAGCCTGGTCTACAGAGTGAGTTCCAGGACAGCTGGGGCTACAGGGAGACCCTGTCTTGAAAAGACCAAAAAATAAAAAATAAAAATTCCCTCTAGTGCCAGTCGTGGTGGCGCATGCCTTTAATCCTTGCACTTGGAGGCAGAGGCAGGCGGATCTCTGTGAGTTCAAGGACAGCCTGGACAGAGTGAGTTCCAGGAAAGCGGGGCTACAGAGAGACCCTGTCTCAAAAAGTACCCCCCCAAAAGAAAACCCCTCCCTCCCCAGCGGTCGGGTAAGGCCTCAGATGCGGCCCTCCCCAGGGCAGCATTTACTCTGCGCCGACTGTGTCTGTTATGGCTCCCACCAACAGCTACTCTTCAGCAGCTGCACTTTGCTGGTGTGCTCCATGCTACTCCACTCAGGCCAAGGGAAGCACAAACGCAGTTGGAACCCACCAAGGTCCTAGTGACACACTTAACCCTGCTGAGCAGTGCTGGGGCTGGAAGCCCCACAGGTGGAATCTTCAACACATCACTGGGACAGGCCCACAGCTGGACAAGAGGACTCTACAGTGGGTGGAGGTGATGTTGCTGAAATGGGGCTTCAGAAGCAGCAGGACCAGCACCCCACCCCCACTCCACCCCCATCACTGAACATTCCCATCCCTCTAGTTCATAAAACTCAGCACCTGCTGCCAGGAGGCTCAAGGCTCCAACCAGGTGTCCTGAGTTCCTGGTTTGCTTTCCTTCCATACAGAGGATTTCTATGCTTCACTGCCAAACATCCGGGTCATCTCTGCCTGAAGGTCCTCTATACAAAGACACCGTCTGCTGTCCCTGTACTTTGATGGGGACCTGCCGACAGCCGTTCCTTCAGGCCTCTGAGTAAGTAGATCAAGGGACAGGGCATAGGCATGGCGCTGCTGCTGCTGCCTCTCCAGAGGGTGCCTGGGACAACTGGGTTCCAGCCTGCTTTCCTAGGCAGGCCCAGGAAGCCTGCCAAGTTCAAACTCAAGCTGGGTCCAAGCTGCCCCTAAGCTGTGCCTCTTTGGGGCAAGCCAAGCGCGCATATTCTAAGTCTCGAGTGGGAGCAAAAGAAAAGAACCCAGCTAATGGCACAGTTGAAAGTTTAGATTTAAAAAGAAAAAAAAAAGAAAGTTTAGATTTTTTTCATAATTGTTTATTTTTCCCTTTTTGTTTGTGTTAATGACAGTAGCTAGGTAAGGGAAGAATACGTTATATCATTCAGTTTGATAAGGTGTGTGACCTACCAATGCACTGGGGATGATTGTCTAAGGGATCAGCTGAATCTCTACAGCAGAGCAAAATTTCAAATGGAAATGGCTGTTTTATTCTTGGTTTGGTTTAGCCTATTTAAAAAGAGCAGGAAATAGCAGTGCTGTGGTGGTGCACGCCTTTAATCCTAGCACTCTCGAGGCAGAAGCAGGTGGATCTCTATGAGATCAAGGCCAGCCTGGTCTACAGAGTGAGTTCCAGGACAGCTGTGGATACAGGGAGACCTTGTTTCAAAAAATTAATTAATAATTAATACTAAGTAAATAAAATACAAGAGCAAGAAAAACACATACAGGTGCTGCATTATTTGTGTCAGGCACTGAAGGGGACATAACCACCCCCAAGCAGGAGGCCTGTAGAATCTGCCAGCCAGAGGCTGATAAAACAGAGAGGTGTTTGCTTTTATTTATTTATTTTTTATTGTCTTGGGGAGGAGGAGGGATAAGCTAAACTAATAGAATTCTTTTTTTTTTCTTTCTCTTTTTTTCCTGAAGGTGTTGCCCTGTGGCCTGAATTTTTTGATTCCTTTAAGAACTTGGCTAGACTGTCTAAAGCTCTCAGCATCTGCTACTTGAGGAAAAATGAGCCATCTCCTGTCAGGAGGCCCCTCTAGCTACTTGAACAGGGCACTTGTCCCACAAACAGGTGTGGGGGCAAGCAAGGGAGGGGAGGGTAGTGCCTGCCGAGCAGGTGGCCAGGGAAGCAGGAGCTGCAAGCCTGAGGCTGCGTGTGTGTGTGTGTGTGTGTGTGTGTGTGTGTGTGTGTGTGTGTATGTGTGTGTGCGTGTGTGTGCGTGTGTGTGTGTGTGTGTGTGTGTGTGTCTCCATTCCAGTCAGAGTTGCCCGGGCCTGCCTGAATTTCTCAGTTGGTCTTAATCTCTTCTATTTCTCCTCCCTTGGCTGCTTTGTTTCTGATAATTTCCAACAGCAGTGTGCCATGTTTATACATGCTAAGAAACTTTCATTGTAGGTTTTTATTATCCACAATATTTTTGTTCTGTATAACCTGAAGATCCTAGCAGACCTAACTCATAGTTTCCTGAAGTTACCAGGTTGTAAACACAGGGAAGGGGTCCTGGTATTGGCTGGCTTGGGGCACCCGTCCTGGGGAAAGCAGAATACCACTTTGACCTTCCTAGGGAGCCCCCTGGCACCTCTCCTGAGTGGCTGGCTTAGCCCCTATTGCTGTGGGAGAGTCTGGCTCTCTGTAGGAGGGGGCTTTCCTAGGCCTCTCCTTCTTCCCTCTGCCCTTCATGCACATCAGGAGACTGGGGATTCTCATCACCTTGAGGCTCAGCTGGGAGAAGGCTGAACCCATATGGCTGTTTCAGGGTTGGAGGCTGCTGTTTGTTCTCCACTTCTACTTCTAGCTGTGTCTGTGAGCCCAGGTTCCGTGTTGGATGCAGGATGCCCAGTAGGAGGTTTGGGGGTGTAAAGGGCTAGATGGAATTTTTCCCTCCCCATAGTGTACTGGGAAAGGGGAGGGGGCAGAAGGAGGGAGTCATGTTACTGACTTCTTTTGGTATCCCTGTCCTTGGTATAAAATGGGGCATCTAAGGGTAGGGTGGGCTCTGCTCAGCTGCTTGTAAGATAAATCTGGAGGTGAACCACAGTTGTCCCCTAGAACAATATTTGAGCACAAACTACTGTAAATAACTTTGCTTTTGACTTCTCTCAAAAACTGTTGTTTTGTTTTTATTTTTACTTGTTTTGTATGTGTTTATTTGATGTGTGTGTGGTGTGTATGTATGTGCCTCTGTGTGTGTGTGTGTGTGTGTGTGTGTACCTGAGTATATGTATGTGCTTCATGTGCTTGACTGGCTATGGAGGCCAGAACAGGGCCGAACTCCTGGAACTGGAGTTACAATGGTTGTAGCTAGCTAGCATGTGGGTGCTGAGAATCGAACCCAGGTCCTCTGCAAGACCAGTAAGCACTCTTAACCACTGAGCCATCTCTCAAGCCCCATTGTTTTTTATTTTTTTTTAAAGGCTCCTGGGATCCTGGAGTCGTCCTGCCTGTGGTCTGGTGTTTTGCACAGTTTTAGGGAAACAGTTGCTTATTTGGTAGCATAGCTCATCTTAACAGGACTTTCCACAATAGTCACAGAAGAAGGCAGAGCTGGGGGACAAAGCTGAGTTTTGAATTCCTGAAGGAGCCATCTGGCAGTGGGGTTAGAGGTCAGGGGTACAAGGGCTGTACAGAGGCTGCTGCCCTTCCAGTTCAGCTGGTGGGGGGAGAGCCACGAAGAATGAAATGGCTCAGATCGCACGCACATTGCCATAAAAGAGCCAAGGCCCAAGCCGCCTACAGGTGGCAAAGTTTCTCCGAAGGTTGAAGCCAGTCTGGGTCTGACCTGGATACTTTGCTGCTCTGAAGCCTGGGCCAGCCTTTGCCCCAGATCAGAGCTAGCCTATAGAGAAGAATAAAACCCATAACGTCCATCTACTTTGGACGGTGAGTCCCTTGGTATAAGTATAGTTTTTAACACGGTTTCTCAGAAGAAGACCCTGTCGTTTAATGGGACCACTAATGGATTCATCACGAGCCCTTCAAGCCACTGAGCAAGGCTGAGTTCCTGTTGGCATTTCACTCTCTTCTGGACGAATGATGCTAAATCTCAACTCTATTTTATGTAAAGCCAGGACTGGAAATGGTTCCCAGCTCTCAGATTCCTGTGAAAAATTAAACAGTATAATGAGGATTTTGATTTCCACATACTGTTATGTTTCAGCTTCTCATTGCAGGGACCAGCCATTATCCCAGGGACAATGAGCATCTTAAAGGACTGCCAATGATTTGGATTTACTCTTACAGGGAATTTCTCAGACCTATGGAAAAAAAAAGTCCCAAGATTCAGCCTGTTTTGTCATTGGTAGAAGTTTACCTGGAGGGGTTACAGGAACATTGAGTAGAGGAAGAAAGGAGTTAACCTAGCTTTGGCCCATGTCAGGCCTGCATCTGGATGTCTACCATGGGGACCACTGCAAGGTGGGAAGAAGTCTGTTTTGAATTAACCAAAAATAAAGAAGTATATTAATTATTTTTCTCATTGCTGTGACAAAACACCTGAAAAGGGGAGGAAAGGTTTGTTTTGGCTCACAATTTGAGAGTACAGTCCATCATGGCAGAGAGGTCCGTCACAGGGGCAAGATGGTGAGGCAGCTGGTTACGTCCCATAGTCTAGACACAGAGGGATGGATTTTACTCAATTCAGGACTCCAGTCTATGGAACGAGGCTTCCTATAGTAAAGATGGGTCTTCCCAGCTCAGTTAACACAATCTAGAAATAGATAATTCTTCCCAGATATGCCTGGAGGTTTATCTTCTAGGTGACTCAAGCACCTGTGGAGTTGATAATATTAACCATCACAAAGAGCTAGGGGGATTCCTTTTCCAGGGCAGAATTAAACAAGAGACTGTTGAAAGAGCCTGGGAACAAAACATCCCATGAAGCCAGCTAGCAGGGCATGCACCTATTAACAGCAGGGCATGCACCTATTAACACCAGGGCTTCCCTAGGTAAGACAGATCCAGGGCGCTTCCATGATTCTGAAGTTTCTAATATATTATGGGTAAAGGAAGTAAAACAAACACTGAGGGGTAGACGAGCTGGAGAGATGGCTCAGTGGTTAAGAGCGCTGGCTGCTCTTGCAGAGGACCAGGGTTAGATCCCGGCCACCCACATATCTCTGCTAACAACCATCTGTAACCTCAGTTCCAGGGATTCTAACGCCTTCTTCTGACCTCCGAGGGCATTGAACAACACGGGTGCACTTACATGCATACAGGCAATACACCCATTCATATATATATGTAACATAAAATGAATAAATAAAAAGGTGTAGAAAAGAAACAGAAAAACACTGAACCAGGATTACAAAAAACCTGAGCCTAATATATTGTGCTAGTAGTCATAGAATACTTCAAAATCTACCTTTACCCCCTTTTAACATTAGAATCCCCAGTGCACTTGAACCATTGGTTGTGGTTGGGACAGAGAACCGGCTTCAAGATCATCAAAGCACTCCCTACAGAATGCTGGCAGTTCCAGTCAGGTTGGAATGCAATCTGACGCCCCCTTCGAGAAAGGCTTCCCTGGGCTGAGGCCTCAGAGCAAGCTCCCTCACTCCCGAGGCTTGGGGCAGGGATAGGGTGTGGCGGTGAATGACCTTCTCAAAGTGTACAGAATGTCCAGGTGGCAGAAGTTTGGAGGTTTCAGAGGAAAGGGCCAGAGTTTTCCTGGGATTTTTCAGAGGACTCTGAACTCACGAAATCCTAGGAAAACCCAGGGCCTTATCTGCCCCTCTCCACCCTTTCCTCCTTCGAGGTCTCCAAACTTCTGCCCTCTGACCTCCAGGGCTGAGGGCGGTGGAGCGAAAGGGTTGGACCCCAGGCCCCGCCCACCGCAAGTTTCTGTAGCAAGCCTGTGCGCACCCCGCCCCAGAGTACAACTCCAGCTCCCAGGGCTGCTCCCGGGGCCGTCGCTGCAGCTATGAAGATGCACTTCTGCATCCCGGTGTCCCAGCAGCGGCCCGACACGCTAGGGGGCCGTTACGTGGTGCGCCTGGGCCGGGGGTCGGGGTGGGTCGGGAGGGGCTGGGTGACTCTGAGCATCGTCCTGCTCTTGCCTCTACTAACCCAGGACTGGGTGTCTGTGTGCTTGCAGCTGTACTCTGTGTACCTGGACGGGTTCCTCTTCTGCAAGGTACGCTATAGCCAGTTGCATCGTTGGAATGAACAGGTGAGCCAGTGGGAGAAAGCATAACCAAAGAGCTTGAGCTGTGTGACCTTGAAAGACGTAGGGCTGGGGGTCCGGAGGCTCAGGGTCCTAATCTGTGAAACAGGGATTGTGGTAAGTATTATGAATTGATTGGCATACAGGTGGACGGATCTATGTTATGGTGCCCAGTTATCTACAGGTGTGGGACAAGGGACCAGATTCAGGAGATTCTCCAGCCCTTCTTAACCCCAACATCCCCTGGGGGATCTCTGGAGGGCGGGGCTCATCTCAAGTGCAGGGAGCTCCCCAAGGACAGTGTTCCCCTTTAGAAAGAGAAATCAAATTAAGAGTGAGGTGGCCAGGTGTGGTGGCACATGCCTTTAATCCTAGCACTCAGGAGACAGAGGCAGGCAGATCTTTGTGAGTTCAAGGCCAGCCTGGTCTACAGAGCGAGTTCCAGGACAGCTGGGGCTACAGGGAGATCCTGTCTCGAAAAGACCAAAAAAAAAAAAGTGAGGTGTAGTCTTAGGAATCTTGTATGTGGGGGTCCAACCTTCCTCTCCAGAGTTTTTAAGCTCACTCCTTTGAAAAAATATGTATCTTTGCAAATGGCCACAACTATTGGCTTCAAGTCCCGATAAGGAAACAGATGCCTAATTGCTTTAGGAGGCCATTCCCCACTGTATTTTCCCAGCCTGGTATCCCAACCATTTTTTCCTGGCAGGAGATGAACTTATCAGTCTGTTCTGGTGGATTGTATTGTTCTTACAAGGAAGCGCTGAATATCTTCAAAATGAGTTGTTGGTCAAGTTCAGAAATACTGTTCATTCTCCATCGGCCCTCCACGAACAGTTTGTTTGTTTCCTTTCTCTTTCTTTTAGATTTTAAAAAGTAGATGCTAGAAGGCAAAAAGAAAGGACATAGAAGACAGAAAAAAACTAGACCAGAGGAAAAAAATAGTTTGGGGGAGGGAGGAGAGGCCTTTAAGATAGTCCCTGGGTTTTGTGAGTGGGTCTGTTATTTCATTTAACCATCTTATGTTGGTACATAGCTCAGTTTAATTTATTTGAAGAGTCTGAGACAGGGCCTCCTTATGTAGCCTGGTTAGCCTGGAACTCAGAGAGCCACCTGCCTCTGCAGCCTGAGTAACATATACTTACCTGGCGGGGGAGACAACATGATCACAAAGGTGGTTTTCCCAGGGCGAGGCTCATCCATTGCACTCCGGATGTGCTGACCCCTGCGATTTCCCCAAATGTGGGAAACTCGACTGAATAATTTGTGGGAGTGGAGGACTGCATTCACACTCTCCCCTGTTTTTTAAAAAAAAGTGTAACATGGCATCCAAAAGACAAACTGCTTTTGACCAGAACATGTTTGGGAGTTTCGAGGACTGCAGAGGCTGGCAGATGGGAGTCTTGAAGGAAGAGAAAGATAGGTAGGTGTTCCAGACATTTGTGGGGAGAGTCAGGGCATCCTCTCCCACCCTCATCTGTCTGTCTGCAGTGGGAAATGGATGTGAAGAAGGAGGTGTCAAGCTGGAGGCAGCTGTGGGGCTGGTGGGTTCTCTCCTGTGACTTGGAGCTTTCTTAGGCAGAAGTGATAAAAATAAGATGTCAATGGATGTCAGCTATGTCTCAGGAAAATGCTTATTTCAGGACTACTCAGGTCAAATTGTATTGGACAGAGCTGTAAAGATAGCAAGAATTTGTTCTTGATCTTTTAGTCACGGCACTGGGTTCTAAAATACGGAAATAGCCACAGCTCATTGTCTTTGGTGGGGTCTACAAAAGATGTGACCCAACACGTTGTGTTTTTCCCACACTGTTTCACTCTAATGTGGAGATTTCTTTGTTCAGTTTCCAACTTCCTTCCCACTTTCTGAACAGCATAATTTTGAAGATACCACTAGATGGAAGGTGGTGTTGACATTTGTTACTATTTTAAAATAATAACTAATAGGTAATTTCCTCTGTGCTAAAGGTTGGTACCAAGCACTTTGTACCAAGCACTTTGCATGCAAATGGATTCTCATGTAATGCTCACAGCAGTCTTATCAACTGAAATCATAATTTGCTTCATGAATAGATAAACTGATCCAGATTTGTTCCAAGTTGTGCTCTGTTAGTGCTGAAAGTGGAATTTGATTTTCAAGACCATCTCTGGCCCATTACATCAAGTGGTTTCTTATTAAAGTTGACAAAATAAATTATGTTGGTAAAACAACTGAACTCCATGATTGATCCCCAATCAAACAGACCTTTACTATATGTTGGAATAACATGATGAAATTCCCCAATTTTAGGTGGCCAGTGTGATGCCTTTCAGTAAACATACATAATCAGTGCCACCGTAATCGAGGCGAAGAACAGAGGTCCCTCTGTTATCTGCTGAGCCATCTCAGCAGCTCCAGATTCTTAATCTGACTGAATACAAAGGACCCTAAAAGGAAACAGTAGAAAGGCTGTGTATGTATGTGATGTGTGTAAGCTTATTTCCTTAAGAACTATTTATGAAGTTTTTATTACATGGTGTATATTATTATTATTTCAAGACAGGGTCTCCCGGTAGCCCCAGCTGTTCTGGAATTCACTATGTAAACCAGGCTAGCCTTGAATTCACAGAGATCTTCCTGCCTCTGCCTCCCAAGTGCTGGGATTAAAGATGTGCACCACCACACCCAGCACATGCTGTATATTATATTAAATAAAGATGATAACCTTGGCAGTGGGCTTTTTGTTGTAAGAATTGAATTTATATTTCATATATTGCACACCTATGAGATCAAGGAGGAGAGCCTGTCCAGACGGCATGGCCCCAAGTCCCTGTTTGCCAGAGCATGCAGAGAGCCAGTAGATAGAAGACTGAGCCAGGGGAGGAGACGGGTGTGTTTCTATGAGGCGAGCTGTGACTTGTGTTCCTTGACATGGTCAGATGAAACCTTGTCCCTCAGTGTGGCTCCCTCAAGGGCTGGTATCTTGCCCTGTTGCTACTGAACCCTGTTCATCTCCGCTGTATTAACTGTCTGACCCAGCTTTCTGTGTCTTTAAATAAAACCAGTTTGATTGTGGCTGTGCCCTTTCCTGTACCATCTTCAGGTCTAAAGGAATCTGTGAAGACAATGTTCAGTCAGCTTGCTAGAATCTGAGGTTGTCAGGGAAGCATTCTGGGTAAGTGACACTCGACTCTATGACCCTGCCAGCGTCAGGCATGGCCATAGGAACAAGTCAGGAAGTCTTGCAAAGGATGCTTTAGCAGCAGGGAGGACTCTTTAGCAGCAGGGAGGACTCTGCAAGCCCCTCATGTTGCTTCGCTCCTTCCTGCCAGATGCCGCTCCACCTGGTTCCTTCCCTACTCCATGCTAAGTTGATTTCCCTACATACCGCACCCCCTTTTCTTTTTGGTTTGAGACAAGTCTCACTATGGAGCCCAGATGGGCCTTGAATTCTCCATCCTCCTTCAGCTTCCCATGTGCTGGGATCTCAGGGATCTGCTACTCTGCCCGGTTTTGTTCTTCTTTCTCCATTCACATCTCCTGTTCCTATCAGGTCGGTTCACTCATTGCTTCTACCCCACTTGCTTCCTCTTAATGAGGGATTGTTGGCTCCTGGATCACCTGTCAGGAACAATCCCTTTCTCAAGCTGCATCTTTTTCATGTGGCACCTCTCCTGGGAATCCCTCTGGACTGTGTGAGATGTGTTTGGTTCTTGTGGCACACTATGCTCAGGTGCCACAACCCAGATTACTTTGAGTGTGGCCCTTTAGCTAGTGAGTTTGGGATTTGGTTACAAAGGGATCTGGAGAGGTGGGGCATGTAAAGCATTAGAAATAGAGACCATAGAAATGACACTCTCTATAACTCCCAGTGGTCACCACTCTGAGGGAGGTGCTGTAAGTACGGGAAGGCAGGGAAGGAGATGACTTTAGCAACTGGTCAGAGTGGTTCTATTCATGTTAAAAGACAGAGCTAATGTTGGAGTTGCTGGGACAAGAAATTGTTGTGGGATTTAAAAAGTATCTGAGGGCTGGAGAGAATGGCTTAGTGGTTAAGAGCACTGACTGCTCTTGCAGAGGACCTGGGTTTGATTCCCAGCACCCACATGGCAGCTAAAATCCATTTTTTAGTGCCGGGCATGGTGGTGCACAGCTTCAATCCCAGCACTCAGGAGGCAGAGGCCAGAGAATCTCTGTGAGTTCAAGGCCAGCCTGCCTATAGAGAGAGCTCCAGGCCAGCTGGAACTAAAGGGAAACCCTGTCTCAAAAAAAAAAAAATTTTATCTGAGCATAGTCTTTCATTTTAAAAACTATAAAGGCCAGAGAGATGACTCAGCAGTTAAGAGTGCTGGCTCTGGCTGGAGAGATGGCCTAGGAGTTAAGAGCACCAACTGCTCTTGCAGAGGACCCAGGTTCAATCCTCAGCCCCCACATGGCGACTGAAAACTGTCTTTAACTCCAGTTCCAGGGGAGTCTGATGCTCTCTTCTGACCTCCGCGGCATTGCACGACACAGGTGCACAAACCTACATGCAGACAGTACATTCATACACATAGGAAGAAGAAGAAGAAAAAAAAAAGAGTGCTGGCTGCTTTTCCAGAGGACCTGAGTTTGGTTCTCAGCGCCCACACTGGGCAGCTCCAAGAGAGTCAATACATTCTTCTGGCCTCTGCTGGGACCTGAATGAACATGTCACACATACACACAGACATATACACATAAAAAATTCAAACATGGGAATGAGGATTAGTTGGTAGAGTCCCTGCCTAGCATGCTCAAAGCCTGGGTTCCATCCCCAGTATTGCATGTGTGTGGTGATACATGCCTGTACTTCCTGCATCATTGGGAAATGATGGAGGATCAGAAGTTCAAGGTCATTCTCAGCTGTATATTGGGTAGAAGGCCAGTCTAGGAGACATGAGACCCTGTCTCAAAAAGAAAACCCGCAAACAAAAAGCATTACCTAATAGCAGAGCAGACGAGCTGTGCTTTCCTTCTGATCGAGCTGAACTCTCACACCAGTCTTGGGATATGTGTGGTTTCAGTAGCTAAACTATGTGCTAAGACCCATCGAAAGGCCTGTGTTGGTAGAATTGGACTATGAAAGTAATGGTTGACTTTTGGCAGACTTTACTTAGCTCCCTGTATGTTTTTCTTCCCCATTAAACTGCATTCCATAAGAAAGGCCAAAGCTTCCTCGAGGAGCCAGTCTGAGCTGTTAAACCTGTTGGGCTTTCTGCTCTGTGAGGGACCCCAGCACCTCCATCCTGTTGACTTGGCCCAGCTCTCAGCCTCAGGCCCGGGCTTAGATGCTGCCCTGCAGATGGGGGATGCAGCCAGTCCTCCTGTCTCAAGGCTGTGTGATCTGAACCAACTGAAGAACATCCTTGATCACAAACACATGCCAAGGAAGACAGTCGCTGTGTAAAGATCACTTCATCAGTTAACCAAGAACTAATGGCATGCAAAGAGGACGCATTTCTGCTTCTTTTTAATGAAGTTAGCAGAGGTAGAGGTGAGGGAACAGAGGCCCTGGCTGACAGAGCTCCAGTGGGGGCTTTTTGAGTCTTTGGCATATTTGGAACATTTCCTTGAGTTCGCATATTGACTGTTAGATCTTTTATTTCTACCAAAACCAGATGAGAAGTTGTATCTGTGGGGTGAGGTAGGCGAGAGGCAATGGTGGGGTGGATCTGTTACATTGCCTCTTTTATTTTTAACATTTTTTGTTGAGTTTTTGTGCATTCACATAACTCTTCATGGACTTTGACCCCTCCTCCATCCACATCCTCCCATGACCCTCCACTGGACTTCATGCTTTCTATCATGTATGTTACACTGCCTCTTAACAGATGGCTGACTGCCTGAGGATATGACCCCGTTGCTTTCTGATCTTTTTATTTTTTTAATTTTTTTTTTTTTTTTTGTGTGTGTGTTTTTGAGACAGGGTCTCCCTGTAGCCCTGAGCTGGCCTGGAGCTCGCTCTGTAGACCAGGCTGGCCTTGAACTCATAGAGATCTGCCTGCCTGTGCCCCTGCAAGTGCTGAGATTAAAGGTGTGTACCATCACACCTGGCTAATGCTTTCTTTTATTAATATTTTATTATTTTTATTTTATGTGTATCAGTGTATTCCCTGCATGTACGAAAGTGAACCTGAGTCTTGCAATGCCCATGGAGTCAGAAGAAGGCATCAGATTCCCTGGAACTGGAGTTACAGACAGTTGTTAGCTGCTGTGTGGGTGCTGAAAATTGAGCTAGGGTCCTCTGCAAGAACAGTTGGTGCTCTTAACCACTGAGCTATCTCTCTGGCCCCTTGATTTTATTTTATTTATTTATTTATTTATTTATTTATTTATTTATTTATTTTTAACATTTTTATTTATTCTTGTATTTGTATGAATGTACTGTCTGCATGTAGGTTTGTGCACCCGTGTGGTGCAATGCTGTGGAGGTTAGAAGATGGCATCAGATTCCCCTGGAACTGGAGTTAAAGACGGTTCTCAGCAGCCATGTGGGTGCTGGGGCTCGAACCCGGGTCATCTGCAAGAGCAGTCGGTGCCCTTAACTCCTGAGCCATCTCTCCAGCCCCATTTTTTTTTTTTTTAAGAAAAGCCAAAACACAAAAGTAGGAAACCTGGAGCACACTGCACAACCTGCAGGTGGCTCAGCAGATTAGACAGTCCTTTCCAGGTAGCTCAGCAGATTAGACAGTCCTTTCCAGGTAGCTCAGCAGATTAGACCGTCCTTTCCAGGTAGCTCAGCAGATTAGACAGTCCTTTCCAGGCACCTCAGCAGATTAGACAGTCCTTTCCAGGCACTTTAGCAGATTAGACAGTCCTTTCCAGGTAGCTCAGCAGATTAGACAGTCCTTTCCAGGTAGCTCAGCAGATTAGACAGTCCTTTCCAGGTAGCTCAGCAGATTAGACAGTCCTTTCCAGGTAGCTCAGCAGATTAGACAGTCCTTTCCAGGTAGCTCAGCAGATTAGACAGTCCTTTCCAGGTAGCTCAGCAGATTAGACAGTCCTTTCCATGTAGTTCAGCAGATTAGACAGTCCTTTCCAGGTAATCCTTTCCAGGTAGCTCAGCAGATTAGACAGTCCTTTCCAGGTAGCTCAGTTAGTTTGAGCCTCCTCCAGGTAGCTCAGCTGCTCTCTACTTCTTAAAGGCAGCTGGGCTCGTCTGGGAGTGACTTTCAGTCTTAGGGAGTGAGGGGCCTGGTGAACCTGGTCGATTTTAGGGACTTTCTTTATTTGGTTGATTTCATGTTGATGGAATCTGTCTGTGTCCCCATCCCTCCCACCCCCAGCAGCAAACATACTGAAATATATTCCTTTTTAAGAACACACCCTGTTTTCCTCCTTTTGGCCACCAACAAAGGTTCATTTTATTTTTCTTTTAAATTAAATTATCTAAAGTTGACAGATAAAATGACACAGGAGATTCAGGAAGCAGGTTTATTTAGGCTATAGCCAGGCCCAGAGGACTGAAATCTCAAAGCATTCATCCTTTATACCTTAGGCAGTAAGTTACAGTAAGAATGAAACTTACGTACAGTCTCAAAATTAGGCAAATTATTATAAATTTAGAAAGAAAACAAATGTTAAGAAATCCTGTCTGAAAAGTAATTGCAGAAGTCTCCATCTGAAACAAACAGAACTGAGGAAGTTGCATCAGGACACAAGGTTGGTGATTCTAGCTAGCTGTCTTAGGGTTCTACAAACATGTGAGCTGAAATTTGCTGACAGAGACAGAGGAGGAAGACAAGGATTTAGGATCTATATGTTCCTTAAATATTCCATTTAGCTACATTGCTAAGAGGAGGCTGTTGTATCTCATCAACTCTGAATCTGAATTTCATCTTAACTGTTTTGGGACTTTTCAGCTGAGACGCGTGTTTGGGAACTGCCTGCCCCGCTTTCCACCAAAGTACTACCTAGCAGTGACCACCTCCATGGCTGAGGAGAGGAGGGACCAGTTGGAACAATACCTGCAAAATGGTACGTGTTCGAATTTTCTCTATAGCTCTATTCAACGTAAGCTACTCATCACAAAATTAATCAGTTGAAGGATCATTATTTGGTGAGGTTTTTTAAAAGCATGCTTATATAATTATGCAAATCATCATAATCTAGTTTTAGGACATTGTCATCACACCATAAAGAAACTTTGTGACCATTCCCAGTCACTCTCCATTTTAGCCACCTCCTACCCATGTCCCTGGCACCCACAGTCTAATTTCTATCTGAACATTTGCTTATTCTAGGCATTTTATGTGTATATGATCACATGACAGTGTTCTTCATATTGAGTTTTTAGAAAGTTTGAGATTCACCATGGAGTGTTGTATACTTATTTTGACTGTGGAACTGACGGATTAAGAGAAAAATGGGGGGCTGGAGAGATGACCTAGCAGTTAAGAGCACTGACTGCTCTTGCAGAAGACCCGGGTTCCATCCCCCACACCCACATGGCAGCTGGAAACTGTGTTTAACTCTAGTTCCAGAGGAATCCGACACCCTCTTCTGACCTCTGCGGTATTGCACGACAGCAACACAGGTCCGCAAACCTACATCCAGACTGTACATTCATACACATATGAAAATAAATAAAATTAAAAAAAAAAGAGAGAGAAAAATGAGGGGCTGGAGATATGGCTCAGCAGTTAAAGAGGCAGGCGGATCTTTGTG
The DNA here is from genome assembly GCA_009823505.1 of Rhizomys pruinosus. Lineage (NCBI taxonomy): Eukaryota > Metazoa > Chordata > Mammalia > Rodentia > Spalacidae > Rhizomys > Rhizomys pruinosus. The sequence continues at coordinate 88,330 of VZQC01000897.1, read as the reverse complement.
AGTTCAAGGACTACAGGGAGACCCTGTCTTGAAAAGACCAAAAAAAAAAAAAAAAAAGCACCAACTGCTCTTGCAGAGGACCCGGGTTTGATTCCCCAGCACCCACATGGCAGCTAAGAACTGTCTTTAACTCCAGTTCCAGGGGAATCTGACGCCCTCTTCTGACTTTCTTGGCATTGCACGACACGGGTGCACCAACCTACATGCAGATAGTGCACTCATACACATAAAAAAATAATAAAAAATTTTTAAAAAAGAGAAGAACAAGCTGAGCTGAACCCTGTATGCAGGAAAAGTCTCAAGACAGAGAAGTGTGTGCCGATTAGCAGTGCTGGGCCTGAAACCTTCACCAGAATCCTCACTAGAGCCATGTGGAGTCACCATGGATGCCTGCAGGCCTGCTCTGGCCCTATGTGGCTGACTGCACCACTGCCTGGGTTTTGAAAAAGCTGAGCACAGCAGGACTATGGTCTCCAGAAGGAGACTGTCACCAGGGGCTTGTATGTGTATGTGCATATATTATTAACGTTTTTTGTTGTGGTGGTTGTTGTTTTGGGGTGGGTTTTTTTTGGTATTCTTGAGACAGGATCTCCCTTTAGTCTCAGCTGGCCTGGAGCTCACCCTGTAGACCAGGCTGGCCTTGAACTTACAGATATCCGCCTGCCTCTGCCTCCTGAGTGCTGGGATTAAAGGCGTGTGCCACCATGCTCGGCACTAAAGATGGTTCTTAGCCACCATGTGGGTGCTGGGATCGAACCTGAGTTCTCTGCAAGAGCAGTCAGTGTTCTTAAGCTCAGAGCCATCTCTCCAGCCCCTATTAACATTTTTAAATATAGCGTTATACATATAAGCCATTTGATCCTTGAAATACGTCTGTGTGACCTTCCTAAAATCAAGAACACTTATACAACCACACTAGAGGCATCAAAATTAGGAAGTCAATATTGATATAATATTACCTAGACACTGTTTTTGTACTTAATTAAAACTAAAATCTTTGTAGTCAAAGAAAAAATATTTCATTCTATGTGTTGACTTTTTCCTTTAAAGTGTGTATTTTAGCAGGATGTGGTGGCGCACGTCTTTAATCCCATCCCTTAGGAGGCAGAGGCAGGTGGATCTCTGTGAGTTCAAGGCCAACCTGGTCTACATAGTTCCAGGCCTACTAGGGCTACAGAGAGTCCCTGTCTCAAAAAGACCAAAAAAAAAAAAAGTATGTATTTTAGAGATTGTTCTATATAAACAATCGCCTTTCATAATGGTATATTTAAATATGCTAAGTAACAATTGTAGAAGTGGCAACTTTTTGCTTATTTCCTTTTGTTTCTGTTTTTGTTATGTACCCTGTTACGGAACCTATGCCTCTTTTCAGACCTGTTAAATAAGCCCTTCAAGTTCTGAATGCATTTCGTCTTGACTCTTATGCTCTCCTAGTTTCTTTCCTCCAGTTTTAGCGACCACACCTCCAATACCAGCCTCTCACAGGACACTGGATGCTTTAGGCTAGCTCGTCCAGGTCTGGTCTTTCTCCACAGGACCAACCTGGCTTACTTGCTCTTTGTCAAGGTCAATCAAGGACCCAGCACAGCTCAGTGTCCTAACTCAAGAGTTTAGACTCCAGAGCCAGACTCAGACTCAAACCACTTTTGCTATGTGACCTTGAACAAGATACTTCCCTCCTTGAGTCTTGGGGTTGATCTGTAAAATGGAGGTATAACAGTAGCTTGTCATTCTGGGGGTAACTGCTTGAGATCTCCATCATTCGAAAAGGTAAATACAACTGGTGCTTTAGACTTAAAATACTTCATGTTACTATGTATCTTAGTAAACTGGGTGTTTAGACCTAACTTGTAATTAACTTCGTCATCATCCCAGTAGCTAATAAGATGACTATTGATCCCTGTGGATGGGCTTGAGTGATGTGAGGTTCTCAGGAATACCATGGTCTTGGATTGGCGTGATGGGCTCATGTCATCAAGGTCACCTCAAAGGTGGATTGTCCTCCATTGAGAACCCTTCCTTGTATTCAGGGAAGCCACGACGCTCTGGCAAGGCTCTCAGAACCCCTGGAAGGAAATAGCTAATAGACTTGAGCCCAGCTCTTGCTAACCTGGCTTGTTGTCCTTGTTTTTTCAGTAACTGCAGACCCAAATGTGTCCAGAAGTGATGTCTTCATTGAGTTTTTAACAGTGGTGCAGCTGGTAAGCTTCTCTTCCTTAAGGAAGCCATCATCTCTCTGTAGAGCATGTCTGTTTCCCAGATATGCATGCACATCTGGATGCATATGTGGGACTGGACTTGGGTAAAGGAGAATCATCTCCAGCAAGCTGGATGAGGCTTCTTGTTTTAGAGGTTTGGAGTCTAGATGGGAGATGAAGTATGGCACTCAGCCTTTGGCTCATGGTTTGAGCAGATTCCTTGTTCTGTAGCCTGTATACCACGCATCTCCAGGGTGACCACGAGAAAGGCAGCAGTAGAGGGCAGAGAAAGACCTGCTTTAGCACTCAGGGACCAGATACTAAGACCCAGGCCTGAGGACTATAGTGAAAGTTCCCGGAGTACCACAGTGCAGGCATTAGGACAGCAGGGCCTGCCAGCCACTGCCTATTGATTCTTCTCCTAACTTTATTGTAAATGAGAACATCAAGCCTACACAGAGTAACACACAGAAGCTCCCTTTCCATTGACTGTTTAAAGAACCTCTGGGCTCTGGCCCCCTACTGACACTTTGCTAAGCTCATCTGCTTAACATGTCACTGATTTCCGCTGCAAATTTTTGTGCTTGTACTTAGGATCTTGACTGGATGGACAGGCTCTGAAAGGACAGAAGTTATGCAATAACTTACGATTGGATTGGATTTCTATGTTAATTACTTTCATACTTCTGTGAGAAGAATAGCTGGCAGAAACAACCGAAGGGAGGAAAGGGTTATTCTGGCTCCTGATTTCAGAGAGTTTGGATCCATGGGGTAGGGAAGGCATGGCAAGGAAAGTGTGCTGGAGAATAACTGTTTATCACTGCCAACAGGAAGCAGGGAACATTCCAGAACCAGGGACCATACTTGAGAGGGCCTGCCTCTGTTGCCTAGTACTTCCAGCTAGGCCGTTCCGAGGTTCCACAGCCTTTCAAAATAGGGCCACTAGCTAGGGAGTGGAAGATAAAACATGACCCTGTCGGGGTCTTCAGATCTAAACCAGAATAATAATAATAATAAGCTCTAAGGAGGGGAGGAATACTTTGATCAGACTTGCCAAGATAATTTTATTTAAAATAGGGATCCCATGGGCTGGAGAGATGGCCTAGCGGTTAAGAGCGCCGACCGCTCTTACAGAGGACCCGGGTTCGATCCCCAGCACCCACATGGCGGCCGAGAGCCGTCTGAAACTCCTATTCCAGGAGAACTCCAGCTCCAGGGGAATCCGAGACCCTCTTCTGACCTCCGCGGCATTGCACGACACGGGTGCACAGACCTGCATGCAGACAGTACACTCATACACAGAAATAAATAAATAAAACTTAAAAAAAAAAAAAAAATTAAAAAAAAAAAAAAATAGGGATCCCTGTGTGTGGATGTATTTACAGACCTATTTGACCAGAGAAATGGCTCTAGAACTTCCATTGGGCAGAGATTTTCATTATATAAACACTTTTTTCTTTTTCTCATTGTATTAGTCACTTTTTTGTTGCTGTGATAAACCACCATGAGCAAGGGAACTTATAAAAGGAAGAGTTTATTTGAGCTTACAATTGATGGTTCCAGGGAATCAGAGTCCATTGTGGCGGGAAACATGGTGGCCAGGGCTGGAGCAGCAAGCCGAGGGTCACATCTCGCAATTAGCACAGGAAGCAGAGAAAGAGACTGGATACTTCAAGGCTTGTTTTTTTTTTTTTTTTCACATCTTTCCATTTTAATCAAGGCTTGTTAAACTCACTAAGCCTGCCCCCAGTGACATACTTCCTCCAGCATGGCCACACCTTCTAAGAACCAAGAACAGTGCCACCAACTGGAGACAAAATGTCTGAATACTTAAAGCCTATGGAGGGACACTATCATTCAAACCTCCACACTCATGGTGCCTGGGATCTAACGCAAAGTGCGTGCTTAAAGACACATGCTCTCTTTTTTGTGCTGCAGTGTTAAGGGTGATAGCTATGCAGTTCATTAGAGTGTACACGTTCCTTTCCTCACAGTTTCCTTCCTCAAATGTTATTTCCAGTTCAACTATGTGCTCTTTCTACATGGTCTGTGCATACACAAGTATATGAATACGAGTTTTGTTTTATAAATAAGCACATATGCTGGTTGTGGTGGTGTATGCCTTTAGTCCTAGCACTTTGGAGGCAGAGGCAGGAGGATCTCTGGGAGTTCAAGGCCAGCCTAGTCTATATAGCAAGCTCCAGTCCATCTGAGACTAAAAAGGAGACCCTGTCTCAAAACAAACAAACAAACAAGACAAAACAAAAAAAGATTGACGAAACAAAGATAAACCTAAATTAAAAAGAAAAATGCCGGGCCTGGTGGTGCATGCCTTTAATCCCAGCACTTGGGAGGCAAAGGCAGTCTCTCTGGAGCCCCAGCTGGCCTGGGACTTACTATGTAGACCAGGGTAGCCTTGAACTCATGGAGATCTGTCTGCCTCTGCCTCCCGAATGCTGGGACTAAAGCCATGCAGCACCACGCTTGGTGTGGATTAAACATTTTAAAAAATTTTTTATTCTATTTATTTTTCAATTCTGTGGGCATTGCATGCATATGGTGCTCTTTAAATACATGCAGCAAACACTCAAACACATACAAAATAAATAAAATATAACTCACTTTTTAAAAAACCTTGGATTGTTGTATGTCACAATACATAAGATACTTTAACAAGTTCTTTGGGGTATATTATGGATTATTTTGTTTTCCTGCTTTAAACAAATCAGTGTTTTGAAGCTTTGTTTTGTATTTTTTCTTCTGATAATTTAAAAGGGATTTTGCTTAATGTTAGTTCTATTATTATTTATTATTATTATTATTATTATTATTATTTGGTCTTTCTGAAACAGGGTCTCCCTGTAGCTGCAGGTGTCCTGGAAATCACTATATAAACCATACTAGCCTTGAACTCACAGAGATCTCTGGGCTTCTGCCTCCTGAGTGCTGGGACTAAAGGTGTGTGCCTGCATGCCTGACTCTCTTAGTATTTTGATTCGATACAAAGCCTTATGCCACCAGCTCTTTTTGCTGTGTCTCTTCTCTCTTCCGATATAATTGTCATCTTTGTAAATGGCTTTATTTTTCTCTCATGCACTTTTCCAGCTCACTTTCGTATTGGTTTTCTCTCTTCCCAGCTGAGGCCTTCGTCTGTTCCCTGAGATCTTTGTTTGGACGTACCGTGTTTTTATTAGTCCATCCATTTTTATCTGTGCAGGGATGTAATGTTTAGTTGTATGTTTTGCTCACAGTCTCCTTTCTTTCTTTTGCAGTTCTTTTGCATGGGTCACAGGCCATTTTTTCTCTCAGCTCACCATTCAATTTTGGAGGGCCCTGTTTGTTCTCCTGAACTAGCTGTGGCTGGTGCGCACTGTTAGAGAGGAGCCGCTGTCCTGAACTAGCTGCGGCTGGTGCGCACTGTTAGAGAGGAGCCGCTGTTCTGAACTAGCTGTGGCTGGTGTGCACTGTTAGAGAGGAGCTGCTGTCCTGAACTAGCTGTGGCTGGTGCGCACTGTTAGATAGGGGCTGTTGTTGGGTCATTGGACTCTGTCTGTGTTGTTTCTGGAGCTTGCCTTTGGTTTCTGAGCCTTTTCTCACGCTAGTGCTCTGTCCTAAGACATGAAGGCCTGTCTAGCAGTGATGCATAAACCACACCTCCTTCTACCATGACCTAGTGTTTGAAAAGATGCTAATGTTCACTCAGTCAGCAGCCCAGCCTCAGTTTCCTGGTTATGAGTTCAGGCTTAAGACTGAGGTGGCTATGGCCAGATTTTTATTTCTATTACTTAGGACAATGTATTCAAAATGATTCCATTCCACCTCCTTCCTACCATTTCTTCCCCCTCCCCCACTGCCCCCTTTTCTTTTGAGACAGGGCTCACTACGTAGCACGAGCCAGTCTGAAACTCTCAGTTCCCCTGCCTTTGCCTCCTGACTGCTGAGATTACAGGTAGCAATCTTACAGGGTTTATTTATTTTTATTTTTTTGCCTTTTTGACCTATGGGGTTTATTTAGCCTAATTGTTTACCAGTTTCTTGAGCTGTAAATGGTGAAAAGAGCTCCTGTCTCCTGAGGCTGCTTTAAGGATTTACCTGAGACACTCTGAGCACTTGTGGCCCGGGGCTACCGCACGGCAGCTCATCACTCCTGTGGCGGATGCCAGGCTCTTTCCCTCTTCCGGTTCCTCTCAGTGGCAGACTGTAGTGAAAATGGAATGACTGCACAGCTCATCAGCTCCCCCATGCCTAGGTGTTATCAAAGGACCAAGCTAGGAGTTATGCTCCTGGCTTGGCTCAGCTGCTTGGGATGAGCCCCTCTGTGAAGCTCATGTGGAAGGGACTGGGCTCTCAGCTGCTTGGGATGGGCCCCTCTGTGAAGCTGGTGTGGAAGGGACTGAGCTCTCTGCTCCTTGGGATGGGCCCCTCTGTGAAGCTGGTGTGGAAGGGACTGAGCTCTCTGCTCCTTGGGATGGGCCCCTCTGTGAAGCTCGTGTGGAAGGGACTGAGCTCTCTGCTCCTTGGGATGAGCTCCCCTGTGAAGCTCCTGTGGAAGGGACTGAGCTCTCTGCTTCACCCTTCATGACCAGGTCAGTTTTGCTGTTTGCTCAGAATGCCCAGAGGCTCAGGCCTGGGACTGTTTTCCAATTCTTCAAAGATGGCTTCCGTTCTTACTGTTTTCTCCTTATCCCCAAAGGAGAGCAGCAGGAGGAACTTCACTTCTGAAAGTGTCTAGTAAAGAGGTTTACTTTAAAATTTATTTTATTTAATTTTATTTATTTCTGTATGTGTATGAATGTACTGTCTGCATGCAAGTTTGTGCACCCGTGTCATGCAATGCCGCAGAGGTCAGAAGAGGGTCTCGGATTCCCCTGGAACTGGAGTTCTCATGGAATTGGAGTTTCAGATGGTTCTTGGCCGCCATGTGGGTTCTGGGGATCAAACCCGGGTCCTCTGTAAGAGCAGTCGACGCTCTTAACCGCTAGGCCATCTCTCCAGCCCGAAGAGCTTTACTTTAAAAAATTTGAAAAGATAATTTAAGTTTGAACCAGAAAGGTTGTCTCGTGTTGCACCCTGTCTTACTTCATCACATCATGTGCACAGGTCAGTGTTCTCCAGGCTGGCTCATGGACTCTACCAAACCTAAACCCTCCACTGCATGTAGTTCTCCATGCATTGAGACTTAGACCAAGCACTCTGGCACAGGGTCACCTTCCAGGAGAGGGTTAGCAACCTATCAAGAGTTCCATCCCATCAAGCCTGACACTGCACTAGTGGGCCCTGCCCCCTCCAGCAGCCTGGTGTCCACTTACCTGGGTGAGCTACACACAGACTGTTTTCTGTGGGTGACTGGTGATGTTATGCCCTGAATCCAAGACCCTCGAAGACCGCCAGGAGACAGACACTGATGAAAGGGCAGAGAATCTTTTTATCAGCTAGCTTAAGCCAGGGCTGTTCCCGAACCTGGCGCAGCAGGACTGGGAAGAGCCCCGAGGCTCCGTACAAGCACTCATTTTAAGGAAAGATCACAAGCAGGGGGGTTTCCAAGCTTTGGTGTTACAGGATTGGTGGGCTTGTATAACTCAGTAAAAAACACACGTGCTTGGGGGTAGGCTGTGGGTTTGGTGGGCTTGTAAGAGCCCTGAGGGTGGGGGGCAAAGGGGGACAGGATTCATGGTATTTCCTGGGTTTGTTGGGTTGTCAAAAACATATAGTTCCTGGGATTGTTGGGTTGTGAGAACATGTTTATCTGGCCTTTGCATTGACCACCTGCAACAGTTATTTCAAAAAATATGTTTATCCTGATCCTTACACAGTCTTCCTGCAGAACTTTTATGGTAGGTGGCAGTTCTCCCTTTTGTCTAGGATGGAGGCCTTGGTATGGTCAGCAGAATAGGTTTTTAACTCATTGCCCTTCATTCCCCCATTTCTCTTGTTACTTGAGGGGCCAATCTTGGTCTCTCCTGTCTAGCTTAGACAGAAGTGTCCTGTTCTACATCATTATATTGGCCGTTTAAGCAGTGTGGATCAAGTAGGGTACAATGTGCTCTTAAGGTCAGCAGCTGAATTGCCTAAAGACAAAGGGATGTTAAAGAGACAAAACTAAAGTCTATAGGGTAAAGGCCTTTTTATGTTCCTGGTTCTTAAACCGGAATGTTCTTAGAACCCATGTGAAAATGCATGCTTGAGAAGGATATGGACAGCTTTTATGCGCTTGGGCAGTTAGGGCAACTAAGCCACCAGTGTCCCGTCTCCCTTGTAGAGAAATGATTAGGATGCATCGTTAAACAGCAGAGTCTGGAGCATGGTGAGTTCGCGTCTGAATTTTCTCAGGTAAAGTGCCTCAGGAATAAGCATGGTAGTCAGATACTTTCCTGCTGCGGAGCAGAACATCAGCCAAGCATGAGCACCTGGGGAAACCCAGAGATTTCTCAGGTGCTTAGACTTGATTTAGCACACGTTTTAAAATGTGTTGGCCTTTTCGCTCTTGGGCCATGGGATCAAGATGGTGGCTTGTTTCACATTTTGTTTTCATAGGATCCGATGACTCTGTCATCTTGACTTTCCCCCACTGACTCTGTTTTTTTGTATTGTGTCTATATTTATTATTAGATGAGTCATAGATGAATGCAGTGTAATCAATATTACATAAGACACATAGAGTCAAATTTCCCCTAATAACCAGTCCAAACTTTCATTTTTATCTGTTGCCTTTTCCTCTTCAGTGAACACCTTTTGGTGCAATTGTTTCTCTTATCATATCATTATTAAAACCTTTATTGTGTTACAGTAAAATTTGCTTACAGTTTAAAATTTCAGTAATGCCAAAAGGGATAGTAATGTAATAATGCCTTGACATCTGGAGGCAATGACTTTCAAATCAGTTTCAAAATCCATTCTTAATGATAGCTATCTGTGACTACCTGGAATCCATTTCTTTTTTTTTTCTTGGTCTTTTTGAGACAGGGTCTCCCTTTAGTCCCAGGTGTCCTGGAACTCACTTTGTAGACCAGGCTTGCCTTGAACTCACAAAGATCTGCCTGCCTCTGCCTCCCAACTGCTGGGATTAAAGGTGTGGGTCACCATGCCAGGCTTTAGCTTATTTTATTTATTTTATTTTATTTTATTTTATTTTGCTTTAGCTTATTTTTAACCCTCTTACATGTCTCCCCTCTCCCTGACTTGGCACACCACAATTTAAGCAGCTAAATCTGTAATATTTTATGAAATTATATTTTTTTCAGAGACAAACACTGTACTTACCTTTACTTCCATGAACGATGTTTGTTTTTCCTTAAGCTAAAACTTCATTGTTTTTATTTACTTATTTATTTTTTAATTTTTTAAAATTTATTTTTGTATGTGTATGAATGTACTATCTGCATGTAGGTTTGTGCACCCATGCCACGGAGGTCAGAAGAGGGCATCAGATTCCCCTGGAACTGGAGTTAAAGATGGTTCTAAGCCGCCATGTGGGTGCTGGGGCTCGAACCCGGGTCCTCTGCAAGAGCAGTCAGCGCTCTTAACCGCTAGGCCATCTCTCCAGCCTACTTCATTGTTTTTAAAAAAAATAATATTAAACTGGGTGTGGTGACACACACCTTTAATCCTAGCACTTGGGAGGCAGAGGCAAGCAGATCTTTGTGAGTTCAAGGCCAGCCTGGTCTACAGAACGAATTCCAGGACAGCTGGGGCTACAGGGAGACCCTGTCTCAAAAAGACAAAAAAAAAATTAGATGAAACAAAACAATAATAGTGATTGTCCTTAAACATGTGACTAATGCCTTCTATATCTGAACACAGACTTTTCTCTGTAGTCAAATGGGTCAGTGCTGGGGACTGAACCCAAGGGTTGTTTTATTCTAGACCATACACTGCCACCGAGCTAGGGAATTCACTCATTTAACTGCAGTTAGGCTGGCTCTCTCTTCTCACTCCTCACTCTAAATGCTGCTTTTCTGGGTTGATGCCCTTCTCCATGCTGTGGAGAGATGGGAGAGAGAGGGGCCATTGGCTTCGAGATGAGCTGCAGGAGTGAACCTGACTCCCTAATGCAGGGAGCACAGCACTGGATGGGGCAACCTGTCTCAGCTTGACCACTGCTGCACAGTTGTTAGGTGTCCCATGAGCGGAGGTAGAATGCTGCAGGGGTTTCAGCAACATAAAGACATTTCGGGTTTACATTGTCAACTATTTCTCTGGCTGCTGGTGGAGAGTGCTTTGTGTGTTGAGGGCAGGGAGAATGGATGAAGGGGCTGAAAGGAGAGTAGAGGCGGAGTCCAGGGCAGGGGAGGAATTACATGGGTCTAAGGTATTGGTAATAGACACAGCTTAGGATGTAAAATATGTAAGATCAGGACCTGGAGAGATGGCCCAGTGGTTAAGAGCACTGTTCTTGCAGAGAACCTGGGTTCAAATCCCAGCACCTACATGGAGGCTAAAAACCATCATAATTCCAGTTCCAGGGTATCTGATGCCCTCTTCTGATCTCTGTGGGCATTACATGACATGGGTGCACTTAAACACATGCAGTCAATATACTCATACACATGAAATTAAAATAAAGAATAAATAAAATATGTAAGATCAGAACTTGATTGTATGTGAATGTTGAACACACTTTCCTTTGTATTTTTTTGAGACAGGAGGGTCTCCTACAGCTAAGCCTGGCCTTGAACTCACTATGTAGCTGAGGATGACCTTGAACTTCTGATTCTCTGGCCTCTACCTGCTGAACACTGAGATTATGGGAATAAGCCACCATACTCATATTAGGCCAGCACTCTATCAACCGAGCTACTGAAATGTTCTTGACTCTTTTTTTTTAATTATTATTATTATTATTTTTTTTTTGGTATTTTTGACACAGGGTCTCCCTTTAGTCTCAGGTGGCCTGGAGCTCGCTATGTAGACCAGGCTGGCCTTGAATTCACAAAGATCCACCTGCCTCTGCCTCCCAAGTGCTGGAATTACAGGCGTGCGCCACCACTACCGGCTTCTTGATTCCTTTATTTCTTACCTGTTGCCCCTAAGTCAAGTCAAGGCTATGTAGATTTCTCCTCGCTCTTACCACTGACAAGAGCAAAGCAATAAAGTTGACGTCTGAATGTCTGTCACAAGCGCTGTTCTCTGGTCCTCAACTGTCCCTTCCTGAGCCCTTGCCATAGTCTTCCAAGGTGGCGTGATTATTATCCTTATTTTAGAGCTGAAGTAATGAGATAAAGAGAGGGAAGTTACCTGACCAGGTTTATGCAAGGTCACATCACATCCAGGAATGATGGAACCCGGAAACCGTGGAGTCGAGAGGTTTCCAGGACTGAAGACACAAAGGTGCTGGCGGAGCAGCTCGCCCACCGTGAGGACACAGATGCCTCGCAGCCCTCGCCCAAGGCGTCACTTCCATTGCCTCTTCCTGGGTTGTCGCCTTTATAATGCACTGGTAATACTATGCAAACTGTTTGCCTGAATTCTTTGAGTTGCTCTAGCAAATTATGGAGGCTGACAGGGTGTCACAAGAACCCTAGAATTGGTAGCAAGCTGGAAAGAAGTATGAGTAGCCTGGACTTCCGGTTTGCAGAATGGCGTAGTCTAGTAGAGCTTAGCCCTGCAACGCGTGGACCACTCTAGGATGCCCGGCAAATCATGTCAGCACCGAATTGAATTCCTGGGTGCCCATCTGGTGTTCAAGAACTGGAGAACTGAACCCAGTGTGGTGGTGCATGCCTTTAGTTCCGGGACTCAGGAGGCAGAGAGGCAGAGAGAGGCAGAGAGGCAGAAAGGCAGAGAGAGGCAGAGAGGCAGAGAGAGGCAGATCTCTGTGAGTTTGCAGCTAGTCTGGTCTATATAGTGAGTTCTAGAATATCCAAGGTGTTACATTATGAGACCCTGTCTAAAAAATACAGAAAGAAAAAGAATTTGGAAATTAGTTGTCATGAACAAAAGCCCTTTTCATATAGTATGTCAGAGAACACCTGACAACTAAACCAGACCTTTAATGATCCAAACCTATGAGTTAATTCTGAGATTCATGAAGATGTGGATGATTTTATCAAAAGGATTTTCCCTTCAAAATGGATGCTCTGTGGTTTGTTTGGAGATGATTCAAACTTTATGCCGTTGCTCTTCCTTGACCCCTTTCCATACCCCTTTTCACCCCTACTTTGCCTCCCCCCAAAGAACCTCTATTACATCTCTACACTGGACTTTTGGGTACCATCTTGCTGCTTGATGCAGGCACAGGAAGTGAGTGCTGGCTCTTGCTGTGACCAGTGGGAAGCTGACTGCTCTCCTTATGTTTACAGAACACATTTAACATTACAACCAAGAAAGTTTCTCTGGATGTATTTCTGCCCAATGGAAGGAACATTAAAGTGGAAATTCTAACATCGGATACAGCTGAAAGAGTCCTAGAGGTAAATGTTGTGTAGACACTACTTCTAGATCAAGATGTTGGAGGCAGTTCTTGTCAAACAGGGACCGCAATGTGTTATCTTCTAGAAGATTCCTGCCTCTCATTTTACTCTATGGATGACTTGTCTGTAGAGGGGCTGGGATTTGAGATATCTTCCAAGAAACCTGAGCTACCGTCCATCCTCCAGGGCCTCTGTGATTTTACCCTTTCTGTGGGTATCATTTCTCTTGAGACTTCTGAGTGTTCTCCGAAGGCTGCCCTTTTTTACTTCCCTAGGAATCACCAGCCGGGGCCCTGCTATTGTACAGAAGGCCCTGTCCCATGTGCTGCGTGGATATGAGCAGGGTGGTCCTGGAAAACTGGAGCAGGCCATATCCAGGTGGATAGTGGCAGGTCCAGGCAGAGACTGATGGGAAATTTCTCAAAGTCCTGTTCTCCCATACATAGAAAGCCCCTGAGCCACTCTCTCAGGTCTAATGTTGAGCACCAAGGGCCAAACAAGTCGTTTTGGGGATGACAAGGATGAGAGCCTGAGAGCATCCTCTCCTTCAGATGTGGCTGTCACCAGCTCGGCCTCCTGCACTTTACACTTCTGCCAGCTGGGCTGCAGAGGAAATCCTATCTTCTCAAGCCCACTCTGGAGGAAGGCTGGGCGGGGAGTCAGATGGTCTGTGGCCCTTATCAAGGGAAAGCAAATGGAGATTTACTCCATCGTTGTGAGGACACACTCTGAGATAAAGATGAAACTGTTGATGTTGAGATGTGAGCCAACTGATGTCCAAGTCAAAGAGTAACATGAAATGAAGGCGGCCTGGGTTTGGGGTTGGAGGTTTTCAGGGAGCCAATGTCATAGTAGATCGCGGTTGATGGTTCGCACTGGACCAAAGCCACGGTGAATTGCACTTAACCATGGAAAGAGACACGAAAGAGAAGCAGACCTGGATGTCAGAAGAGGATGCCAATGAATATACTTTTATAGCCCCTTTCTGTAGTGGGAAATGACACACCCCTTTGACATCACTAAAGTTATCCAGAACATGTGTCCACATCCAAGATAGGACAGCCGGTCTCAGTGGGGGCCAATTTTTGTCCACTGAAGTGGGATTGGCTTTTATTTTACTCAGTCTAATTTTTTTAATATTCCTAAGGTTTCCAGAATGAATATTATATTAACTAATTTTCTTAATGTCATGGCAGAATGAATACCTGACAGAAACAATTTAAAGGAGAAAGCATTTATTTTGGCTTGTGGTTTGAGAGGGCGCAGTCTGCAATGGTTTAGAAGGCCTAGTAGAGATTATGGTGGTGGAACTGTACAGCTGTGACTCCTCACACCTCAGTGATCAGGAATCAGAGAATGGAGATCGGAAGCGAAGCTGGTCTATAACATTTATTTTATTTTATTTAAAAAATTTTTTTTAATTATTATTTATTTTTGTATGTGTATGAATGTATTGTTTGCATGCAGGTCTGTGTACCCGTGTCATGCAATGCCGCGGAGGTCAGAAGAGGGTCTCAGATTCCCCTGGAACTGGAGTTCTCCTGGAATTGGAGTTACAGACGATTCTTAGCTGACATGTGGGTGCTGGGGATCGAACCTGGGTCCTCTGCAAGAGCATCGGTGCTCTTAACCGCTAGGCCATCTCTCCAGCCCCCGGTCTATAACATTTAAGTCCCACTCCCGGGGTCTATGTCTGCCAGCTAGGCTTCATGTCTAAAAGGGTCACAACCTCCAAATGCAGGGGCAACAGCTGGAAACCATGAATGTGGGGGAGGTACATTTCAGATTCAGACTGTAGTAAGTACAAACCATTTTTAGAGTCTAAAACATTTCTTCGAATGTCTACTGACCTGCCGAAGTACTTGTTGGTATGCACTGGCCGCCTCCAATCCTGCACATCACAGCTGGGAAGCATGGTTCTCATCCTAATATTTCCCTCTTGTTTGTTTCTGGTTGAAGGTGGTGTCACACAAACTTGGACTGCGTCCAGAGCTCTTGGGCTACTTTGGCCTTTTTCTTATTCGCTATTTGAAGGAGGGCAAGCTTTCTGGTAAGAAGGAAAAAGGGAAGTCAGGAAATGGAATGGTATGAGCAGGGGCTTCTCCCAGAGGTGTGCCAGGCACCGCTGAAGGACCAGCTGGCTGCTCCTCAGATGTGGACCCTGCTACCGTTCTCGGCCCTGGGTAAGGGAACGGAAAGCTGTGCTAACTTCATGTTATTGTGGGACGGTGCCTGGTGGAAACAATATAAGGAGGAATTATTTATTTTTCTCATGGTTTATCATGACAGGGAGAATAAAGAGGAGTAGAACTGATGATTCAATGGCAGCCAGGAAGCAGAACAAAGAAGTTCACATTATGGTAGACAGGAAGCAGAATTTAGGGAAAGGAAGAGCAAGAAGGAAAGGAAAAGCCAGCAAAGACACATCCTTGGAGGACTACTTCCTCCAACTAAGCCCCTCCTCCTGTCAACAATGCTATCATACTATGAACCCATGTAGGGATTAAGCTATGCATTATGCAATAGCCTTTGTGACGTAATCATGTGGGAAAGCCATCAAAAACATGCCCAGAGGTATGTTTTATTATAATCTCCTAGGCTTTCCTCAATGTAATCAAACTGACAAGTTACCCAACACACACACACACACACACACACACACACACACACACACATGCACGCACGTGCACACAAACACACACATACACACAGATTAACAATCACATGTGATGGGGTCAAGACCAAAAGTCTCAGATTGGTTCAGTAACTGAACTTTCTCTTGTCTATGGTGGTCTCAGTCTTGGTTATCCCATCGTTTCTACCCCTGGCCCTGCTACCGGATACACCACAGCCTCCCGGTAGACAGTACTAGACTCCAGATATCAAGACATGAGAAGCCTCCTTGTAAGGGAGAATTTGCTGTAAAATATGGATGATTTATGAGTTCTTAGATTCTTTAAAGAAATTCTAATGAGAGGGTGGAAGAGGATAGTCGAACACGAGGGATTTTTCTTCCTCTCCCTACATTATAGATGATGTGAGCCTTTCTGAGCTGTGAAATGCTGTCACTTATTTTAAGTAGTGGGGAAGTCATTTTGAGTTGGAAATCAAAGTGTCAGGGTGAGCTGTACCTGGGAACGGTGGTGAACTGGCTCGGTGCTGGCTGCCTCCGCATCTGTTTCTTCATCTGTACCACAGGGTAAAATATCCTACTCAAGGGGCTAGAATTTAGTGGGAATACAATATTACTGATTTGGGGGGATGAAGTTAAGAAGTAAAAAAAATACATACACATGCAAGAGAATACTTTTGCCCTTTCCTTAATAGTATTGCCTGACTTTCTCATTTGAAGTCTTCTGTATATAAACTGTGTGTGCTATTTCAGCCAGTAAGACTCCTTATCATCAGCCCACTATGCCAGAAACAAAAGATGAATATGTTTGTGTCTTTTCACAGTGTCAGAATTTATTGACTAATAATAAATTCGCAAGGTATAGCAGTTTCAATGGCACCAATTTGGAGATTATCCTGCCTACTCTGGTAATCTGGCCGAGACAAATATAGGTTCTTTTATTCCAACCAATCTTAAATACTAATGTTAACATCCATATCACACAGTACACAGCAGATACCTTTCTGTGTATATGGATACATGTGGTTTACATAATTAATTCAAGTTAAAGGGGCTACAGTTCAAGAGGCTTCAGAAATGGGCTAAGAGAGAAATTCAATAGAGTCTGTATTGCTAAGATAATGAACCTAAAACAACTTCAGGACAGAAGGTGTTGCTGTAGAGATCAGGCCATAAGAGAGTCAGGGTTGAGAATGAAGATGTAGTCAGCTTCGAAGAAGACAAAGCAGAACCAGGTCTGGAGCAGGAAGATCTAGATCCACATGGGTGGATGGGAGCAGGCAGATAGGCAGATGGCAGTGAAGTAGGCCGCATCACCAGTGGGGAACTGAGTCGAGCTAAAGCCCCGGGGATAATTGGGAGTTCTCCACCTGTTGGTCCTTGATGCACATGCAGAGATGACAGATTGGTGTGGGAACATTGCCATCACACTGCTAGCTATCCATCACTTTTGGGGGTCCAGTTAAAGAGGTTACACCTTTTCCTTGGTCTGGTGGATCTGGGGTTCTTGGGCCTGATTTTCCTGATAAGATTTTTGTGGTTTTTTTTTTGTTTTTTTTTTTTAATTGAACAGAACAGTTTTATTTATTTAAAAAATCATATGCAGGGGGCTGGAGAGATAGCCTAGCGGTTAAGAGCACCGACTGCTCTTGCAGAGGACCCGGGTTTGATCCCCAGCACCCACATGGCGGCCAAGAACCGTCTGTAACTCCAATTCCAGGAGAACTGCAGTTCCAGGGGAATCTGAGACCCTCTTCTGACCTTTCCGGCATTGCATGACACGGGTGCACAAACCTACATGCAGACAGTACATTCATACACATACAAAAATAAATAAAATAAAAAAAATTAAAAAAATATCCGCAGTTTCAAACCAGTTTTTTTTTTTTTTTTTTTTTTTTTTTTTTGAGACAGGGTCTCCCTATAGCTCCATGTGTCCTGGAACTCACTATGTAAACCAGGCTGGCCTTGAACTCATAAAAACCTGCCTGCCTCTACCTCCTGAGTCCCAGGATTAAAGGCATCCTGATAAGATTTTAATCATCCCACATTCATTTACAGTCTCAATTCACCTCAATAAACTTGTATGGAAGTACCCTTTCTGCTACCAAGAATAAGTCATTTATCAGTCTGTGCTGTATGGGCGGTGCTAGACAGAGGATGTTGTTTATTTGGCCAACCAAAAGTATAGTCACCCTCAACTCTCAAAATCGAGTCAAAAGTTGCTTGTAAAATGGGGTCTCTCAAGGGTAGGCACAGCCTGAAAACCCACCATTTCACACAATATGAAGTAACTCAGAATAGAGTGTAGCCTGATCTCAGTACTGCCTTCCCTCTTCTCTAGTTGTGAAGAAGCTGGTGGACTTTGAACTTCCTTACGTTAGTCTTCAGAATGCTGAAGTGGAAAACTGTAAAGTTGGACTCAGAAAGTGGTGAGTACTTGTGGTGAGTACTTGTGGTGTCAGAAACCATCTCAGGCCAGAACTTGCCAGTCCCATCACATGCGGTCCACAGTGTAAGAGCCAGAGAGAGATCAGGAACGTAGGGAAGGCTCTTCGGGAAGCAACCTTCATTACAATGAAGGTGTTGGTCCCCAGGGCCATTGTGATGAAGGTGTTGGTCCCCAGGGGCATTGTGATGAAGGTGTTGATCCTCCACTGTTTATTTCTACTGAGAAACAAAGGAGAAGACAGAGGTGGGGAGGATTAAAACTGATACCCGGAAGTCGTTGGCCAAGGCTTTGTTCTGGGACAGATTACTGGCTGTAGTAATTGAAAGATTTGTTGATAATTACAATTTGTTGATGACTCATCTGTTGAACTGTGGTATTCCCTGGAGGCAAAAGGGGGACTCAGCCAATTTGCACTCTTAGGCATTCAGTTTACCTTCCTACAGGACACATATGTGAGCCACCCATGTTCTAGATTAAGAGGACAGGAGTGTCTCTCTGCAGTAAGTGTTGTCATTTTCCAACCAAACAGAAAAGTCACAATGGGAAGCAGCATGTGTGTCCAGCCCAGCCCTACAATGTGGGGTTCCTAGTATTTACATGACTGTGTTGAATTGTTACTTAGGCTGAGTCTCTCCAGCTCAGTTATTTTGTAATCTGAGCAGAGGAACTTATTTATTTATTTATTTATTTATTTATTTATTTATTTTTGGTCTTTTTGAGACAGGGTCTCCCTCTAGCCCCAGTTGGCCTAGAACTCACTCTGTAGACCAGGCTGGCCTTGAACTCACAGAGATCCATCTGCCTCTGCCTCCCAAGTGCTGGGATTAAAGGTGTGCACCACCATGCCCGGCTAAGCATAGGAACTTTATTTTATTTTATTATTTTATTATTTTAAATTATTTATATATATATACATTTTATCAAATCTAGACCTGTGTCCCCCACCCTATCCCCCAACCCCACCAGAGCTCATGCATTCTGCCAAAGCGTAGGAACTTTAAAGAAAAGACATTCTGAAATCTAAGAAGAGTGGTTTGCCTGACTTGATGTTTCGCTAGGACTCTAGCTTGTACCTTTAAATGTTGACACAATCTTTAATTACTCAGAAATCATCAAAATCTTGTGGCTTGGATCTCTGAGAAGGGGGCAAGGACCCCACTTCCATTTAAGAGTTTAGACAACAAATCTTTTGGAAGCTGCTTCCAATACTGGGTGGCTAACTAAGCATAAGCCCCAGCTTGCCAAGTTATCCAAGCTCCCAAGCGTCAGTTTAGGGATTTGTAAAATGGGAAGAATAAGAATGTCTGCTTGCTACCTTTATTTTGTAAGGATGAAAGTAATCGCATCTACTCAATAAATTTTGGTCATGCTTGTTATTATCATATTGATTGATGATAATGATCGTACCAATAACAACAGGAAATCTTCAGGGCGTAGACTTCTCAAACTCATGCGCTTTTCCTGAGAACTAGAGATCAAAGGAGAGGTGAGAATTCTGTCCCTCACCTGGAAGCTTGAATTAGACATTAGGCATTGCCTTGGCTTTGTTAAATAGGTGCACGTTAGACGGCACATGCAAGGTAAACAAGCCAGCACTCCATACAGCAGACTGCCGTTGCTGGTGGAAAAGAAAGAAAGCTCATCGCTGTCGCTGCATGGGTCCAGTGGGCAACACCTTTCAGCAGGGCCTAGCAGGAGTTTCAGGACTTTTTTTTTGTCTGTGACTTCTCTGAGTCCATCTCTTCCAGTGACAACATGGTTCCTTCTAGATCAGAGAGTTGGTCCTAGCCCCTCTGAGCCCCAGCCTGGAGCGGGTGCCAAAGCTGTCCACCTGTGATGATTTCCAGCCACACGGGGGCCTCACAGGGGCCTCAAAAGTGCGTGGACACATATGGAAAGTCAGTTGCAATGTTTCAGCTGCTTCCCTCCACTCTCAGAAGGAGCTTGACTTAGAGCCCATCTTCATCTGTTTGTGGGTCTGGACCAATCATCAGTCTTAAGTCTCGATGTTCCTGAGCATAGTGACTGCCTGCCTCTGCCTTCTGCTGGATTGTACATCAGCCATCTCTCCACCTTCCATTTCTGTCCATTGTCAGTGTGCTGCCATGCTACACAGAGTGAATTTAAGTTCACCCTGGTAATTCTAGTCTGACAGGCATGGAACTCCTGCTACTTCAGCTTACTCTGAGACCCAGAGAGGCCTCTCTAGGCTTGAGGGCTGGAGCAAGTCTATTGTCAAGACAAGTTGATCAGAGCGGTGATTGGGGTAGACTCGGGGTGCTGAGAAAGCACAGAGGAGATGGGCTGCTAGTCTGGGGAACAGGGACCAGAGCAGGGGATGCTGCAGAACAGGCTTGGCGAGACGGGAAGTCACGGACGGAAGGGGCTGAGGAACGCCTTCTAGCCAGGAGGATGCGGGAGAGAGCGTGGCTGCTGCTGTGGAGGTTGAAGGGACGGAATGGAAATGAGAGGAGAGTTAGCCCACAGCTCCTCAGACATAAGCAGGATAAGTAATCCAACTCCTGCAGTTTGAGAGTGGAAGTGCTGTACGGGAAAGACCCTGCAGTTAGCAACACGGAGTGGGAGAGGGGCAGGTGGCCAGGGGAGGGGGCTCCCCGAACAGCACCAGGGACAGATGAGGGTGGTGATGTGGATGTGGTTACATGTGGGTCAGGTGGCCAGGGGAGGGGGCTCCCCAAACAGCACCAGGGACAGATGAGGGTGGTGATGTGGATGTGGTTACGTGTGGGGCAGGTGGCCAGGGGAGGGGGCTCCCCAAACAGCACCAGGGACAGATGAGGGTGGTGATGTGGATGTGGTTACGTGTGGGGCAGGTGGCCAGGGGAGGGGGCTCCCCAAACAGCACCAGGGACAGATGAGGGTGGTGATGTGGATGTGGTTACGTGTGGGGCAGGTGGCCAGGGGAGGGGGCTCCCCAAACAGCACCAGGGACAGATGAGGGTGGTGATGTGGATGTGGTTACATGTGGGGCTGAAGGCCTGGGGAGAGGGCTCCCCAAACAGCACCAGGGACAGATGAGGGTGGTGATGTGGATGTGGTTATATGTGGGGCAGGTGGCCAGGGGAGGGGGCTCCCCAAACAGCACCAGGGACAGATGAGGGTGGTGATGTGGATGTGGTTATATGTGGGGCAGGTGTCCAGGGGAGGGGGCTCCCCGAACAGCACCAGGCACAGATGAGGGTGGTGAGTGTGGATGTGGTTACCTGTGGGGCAGGTGGCCAGGGGAGGGCTATGGGGCAGGAAAGGAACGCAGAGCTTGATGACCAAGGCAGAGGCAGAGTGTCAACTCCTCTAAAGCTGTGTGTGTGTGTATGTGTGTGTCTATATATATGTGTGTGTGTGCCTGTGTGTGTGTCTGTGTGTCTGTGTATGTATGTGTGTGTCTGTGTGTGTGTGTTTGTGTGTATGTCTGTGTGTCTGTGTATGTATGTGTATTTGTGTGTGTGTGTCTGTGTATGTATGTGTGTCTGTGTGTCTGTGTGTGTCACGAGGCGCGCATGTTTGTATCGCTTTAAATCTCAGAGCACTCATAAGAGCTTATAAAGTAGAGAAAACAGGACACAGAAGTGAAAAAGGAAGAACTCACAGGCTGGACAAGTGCAGTGCTGTGACTTGGTAAGAGACCACCACTTACAAGTACAGATGTGCCCTTAACCATGACTTACGGGGTCGTAATGATGCAGGTACCTGGACCCTGCCTTTGACTCCATGCTGATGGATTGCAGAGCTGCTGGAGACTTGCTGTATATTCAGGTAAGAAGCTCTGCATTGGCCACTGGGGTTGGAATGGGAAAGCTAGTCCTAGAAGTTGACAATTCTCTCTGCATAGAATAGGCAGATTCATAGAGACAAGTTAGAAGGACCGAAGAAAAGAAGAAAGGAAAGTTATCATTTAATGGGTACAGAGGGGTTTTGCTTTATTTTTCTTTGTTAT
The DNA here is from genome assembly GCA_009823505.1 of Rhizomys pruinosus. Taxonomy (NCBI): domain Eukaryota; kingdom Metazoa; phylum Chordata; class Mammalia; order Rodentia; family Spalacidae; genus Rhizomys; species Rhizomys pruinosus. The sequence continues at coordinate 66,684 of VZQC01000897.1, read as the reverse complement.
TACTTTTGTTTCTTTTTGTTTTATTTTTTATTGCTTGGAATCGGACCCTGCCATGTAGTCTAGGCTGACCTCCTGCTTTAGCCTCCCAAGTGCTGGGACTACACACCTGAGTTTACATGTCCCTCTTCAGTACAGAGCTTTTGTTTGGAACCATGAAAAGTTTTAGTATAGACAGCAGTGATGGTTATACAAGGTTGAATGTATAATGCCACTGAATTGTACATTTAAGAATGGTTTGAGTGGGCTGGAAAGATGGCTCAGTGGTTAAGAGCACTGGCTGCGCTTGCAGAGAACCCAGGTTTGGTTCCCAGCACCCACACGACAGCTAACAACCATCCATAAATCTACTTCCAGAGGATCTGATGCCCTCTTCTGACCTCTGTACAACATGGGCATTGTACAACATGGGTACACTCATACACATAGAATAAAAATAATAAAAATAAAAACAAAGAAAGGTTAAAATGATCAGAGTTATGTGCATATGTTTTATCACAATTAAAAAGAAGTAGTTAAGGCAAGAGAAATTGAGATTCTTCTCTGAATTTGAAAGCGAAATTCTACCATTAGGCTAATTTGATGAACCTAGAAAGGATATTAGATTTGACCCCTGTCTCCATTGCCAGTCTTCAGGGCACCATAGAACTGAGTAGAGGTATTTATATTTCACTCCCTCAGAGTCTAGCACATTTTGGATGTGGGTGTTGCATAGATTGCATTTGAGTTGAAGATTTTTAAACCCATAAGCTGTCCTATCTCTTTTCAGAGCTAAACAGAGCCAGCCATGTTACATGCTTAAATCTCAGTGTCTGAGGATCCTTGGTCCCCTGGTGATGAATGATAAGTCTTCTATGAGTAGTTACTGCCCTGAGTGCTGTTCATCTTCCTTACTTAGTGGTGCCTAAGTTCTTTGACCTCACTGCCCTGTGCTAACAGTCTGTACAAGGCTCAACACTAAGTAAAATTCAGGAAATAAAAAGATTAGTTCTTCCTGTTTGTGCCGATTTCAGTCTGGTGAGGGGTGCAGTTTCACTTTTGAGAAAGTTGGTGCCAGGGATTGCAGTGCACAGCTGTTAATCTCAGTATTTAGGAGGCAGAAGCAGAAGGAATTCTGTGAGGTTCTAGTTCAACCTGGTCTATGTAGCAAGTAGGTCATCTAGGGCTGCAATGTGAGATCCTGTCCACATATTACATACACTCAGGCAATACATTCATACACAGAAAATAAAAATAATAAATAAAATATTTTTTTAAAAAGCGAAGAAAAGGTGAGAAATTAAGGAAACTCTAGAGAGCAGGAGGTGTTCCCAAGAGAGGGAAGATGGCTGTTTAGGGACTTTTATAGGACTTTATGGCAGAACTGAACAGAGACAGAATCTCTGTTGAGACTGGTTTTGTTCCCTGGGCATATGACAGGTTCAGCCAATGAGAGTTGTTATGCCCTGAATCCAAGACCCTAGCAGACCGCCAGGAGACAGACACTGATGCAAGGGCAGAGAATCTTTTTATCAGCTAGCTTAAGCCAGGGCTGTTCCAGAACCTGGCGCAGCAGGACTGGGAAGAACCCCGAGGCTCCATACAAGCACTCAATTTAAACGGATAGATTGCAGGCAGGGGGTTTCCAAACCTTGGCGTTACAGGATTGGTGGGCTTGTATAACTCAGCAAAATCATGTGCGCTTGTGGAGGTAGGCTGTGGGTTTGGCGGGCTTGTAAGAGCCCTGAGGGTGGGGGTGAAGTGTGACAGGATTCATGCTATATTTCCCAGGATTATTGGGTTGTCAGAGACATATAGTTCCTGAAATTGTTGGGTTATGAGAACATACTTATCTGGGCTTTACATTGACTACCTGCAACAGTTATTTCAAAAAATATATCTATCCTGATCCCTACACAATCTTCCTGCAGCTTGTGGGAACATGCTTATCTGGTTCCTGTAACAGTTATCTCAAAAGCCTGATCCTTACACAGTCTTCCTGCAGAACTTTTATGGTAGGTGGCAGTTCTCCCCTTTGTCTAGGATGGAGACTTTGGTATGGTCGGCAGAATAGGTTTTTAACTCGTTGCCCTCCATTCCCCCATTTCTCTTGTTACTTGAGAGGCCAATCTTGGTCTCTCCTGTCCAGCTTAGACAGAAGTGTCCTAGTCTACATCATTATATTGGCCATTTATGCAGTGTGCATCAAGTAGGGTACAATGTGTTCTTAAGGTCATCAGCTGAATTGCCCCCAATCTTTCTGTCATAAAGGTGACTAACTTATTCAGTATACATGGTCCCTAGGGTAAGTAATAACAACAGAATAACATTGGGGCCTAACAGGGTGGAGATCAATGTGGGCCTCCCTTACAGAGTGTGTCACACTTTGTCTATGTTCTTCTGTCCCTGCCAGGGAGAGGGTCCTGCTCTGTTCATGTAATGCCCACCCATTAGAGACAGTTAAAGCCCCCCTCTGTTTATCTACGACTTCTGCTTTATCTGTGGCCAGCTTTGAACTGCTAGCTGCTAGCCCTGGCCGGTGTTGGTCAACCTTGCAGATGTCTTACTGGCTGCCCATCCTTCCTTTCACATTTATGTGTCCGGCTTGTAGTTTCACCGTGGAGTTTACTCCAGTCACAGCTACTATGCAGCTGCAGTTCTTCTAGGTTACCTCACATTTAATTTGTCTGTGAGGTGGTCTGGGGTGATTTTCTTTCTGAAATAGGTGGAATCTTCTAGTTAGAAGACATCCTTACGCACAGTTCAGTCTGTCACATTAGCTGCATTGAAAGCAAGACTCTATGAACGGGTAACGGTGCCTTGCATTTCCCCGGAGGAAGGAGGGCTTTGGAGGAGCCAGCCTGCTGACCTTGACCTTGCTTCTTAGAGCCTCTGTTTTTCCCTCTTATCTGGTGTGCTTGGTTGTCTCATATCTATCTGGAAATCCTTTTTGTTTATCTTTCTCAGTGTCCCTGACCTCACTGCTTTAACCCTGCCTTCCTTTTAACCCGACATCTGTTTTCACCATAGCAACGATGATAAACATGTAGTTATTACCATGGCTCCTGTTCTAGTCACTTTTTTTCTGTAATATAATACCATGACCAAAGCCAACTTGGGCAGGAAAGGGTTGATTTCACCTTGTGCTTTCAAGGTCACAGTCCATCTTTGAGGGAAGTCAGACAGGAACCTGAAGGCAGGAACTGAAGCAGACACCACAAGGGAACGCTCTGCTACATTTCTTACATAGCCCGGCTCACCAGTCTCAGGGGTGGCACTGCCTGCAGTGGGCTGGGCGGGCCCTCCCACATTAATCAGCAGTTAACAAATGCCTCACAGACATGGCCATAGGCAATCCCAAGGGAACAAAGTCCTCAATCGAGATTCCTTCTTCCCAGGTGACAAAAAAGTGACCAGCACAGGCCATCTTTCCCTACTGCCTATGATGAGCTAGCTCCTGCTTTATTGTGCTGGACTGTATCCCTCAAACTGAAAGCCAAAATAAACTCTCCTTCCATGGAGGTACTCCTTGTCAGGTATTTGGCCATAGGAATGTGAAAAGTAGCTAGTACAATGAGAAAACCTAGGTAAAACAGATTCTCCACAGATTATTTTTCCTCTTCTCTACATCTCATATTCTTTTCCCTAATCCAATGGCAGTGTCAGTAACATATTCCTGACATATTGAAGATGAGTTATACCCTGCCAGCATCACTCAGGGATATAGTACATAGGCATATCTCCAGACTAAAGTATAAATAACCTCCTGATAGCCCTCAGACAGTTGTTGGGTGTTCATTGCATCTGGGACACTGGGCAAAACACTGAGATGACTGATGCATAGAAAGCACTGTACCTCCATCCATTCATCAGGGCCCACAGAGGATGAGTTCATCTCTCTTGGCTATCACAATCCAGGGATGCTCAAGTTCCTTCTGTAAAATGGGACAGTATTTCCAAACAGCTGCACATATCCTCCTGTAGACCTTGTATCTCTAGATTACTATCTAATACAATGTCAATGTTATGTAAACAGATGTTACAATGCCTTGCTTAGGAGGTCATATAGAGAAGACATGTCTGTACTTGTTCATGTGCATGTCTTTTTTCCTGAATATTTTTCATCCACAGCTGGTTTACTTCAAGGATGTGGCACCTACAGTGAGCACAGACTGTTTGTTACTAAAAGTTAATGATAATAAAAAATAGCAGTAAGAGCTCTGTCCATATATTTTTCCCATACTTGTATTTATGTTTGTTTGTTTGTTTGTTTGTTTTTGAGACAAGGTCTCACTGTGTAGTCCTGCCTGGCTTGGAACTTTCTAAATAGACCAGTCTAGCCTGGAACTCACAGAGATCAGCTTGCCTCTGCCTTCCCAGTACTGGGATTAAAGGTATGCACTGCCATAACTAGGTGTATTTATGACTCTTATAAATGCTTTTAGATTTTTATCACCAAATTACCTCTAGAAAGTTGTACCAATTAAATCCATCACTCTTATATGGAAAACACTGCTTCCCTAAACCCTTATCAATTCTAATTGTCTATGTTTTAGTCTTGTTAAGAGGCAAAAAATTCTTTCATTACTAGTGAGGCTGAAGAAAAAATATCTGTCATTTAGAATTCTTTTTGGTCAATGCCCAGTACATATCTTCTGTGATATTTACATTTTTCTTATAGGTTTTTATAAGTGTTATAAATTTCAGCCGGTTGTGGTGGTACATGCCTTTAATCCTAGCACTTAGGAGGCAGAGGCAGGCGGGTCTTTGTGAGGTCAAAGCCAACCTGGTCTGCAGAGTGAGTTCCAGGACAGCTGGGGCTACAGGGAGACCCTATCTCGAAAAGACCAAAAAAAAAAAAAAAAGTTATAGATGTTATATAAATCACCTGTTTGGTTTACCACCTGCATATTAGCTTTGATTTTAGCTTGTTGTGTGTACAAAAATTTGTATTTACATTTAATTATATATGGTGATTTCTGCATTTTGTCATTATATCTTTTTTTTTTTTTTTTGGTCTTTTCGAGACAGGGTCTCCCTGTAGCCTCAGCTGTCCTGGAACTCACTCTTTAGACCAGGCTGGCCTTGAACTCACAAAGATCCGCCTGCCTCTGCCTCCCGAGTGCTAGTAGTAAAGGTGTGCACCACCATGCCTGGCTGTATATATCTTAAAAATATAGCTCTTACCTCAAGATCAGATAAAATACTTATCTTTTTTCTTCTTAAAAACATTTATTTTATTTTTAATTATGTGTGTGTGTGTGTGTGTGTGTGTGTGTGTGTGTGTGTCTGTGAACATAAATGCTGATGTCCGTGGAGGCCAGAGGTATTGGATCCCTTGGAACTGGAGTGACCGGCATTTATGAACCACCTGACATAGGTGCTAGAAACTAGAAATTGAATTTAGATCCTCTGCAAGAGCAGTTCTGAGCCATCTGTCCAGCCTTTTTCTGTGTTTTAATAGTGTTTTATGCCTCAGTCTCTCTGGAAGTTATTTGACTGGATGGCATGAGAAGTTACTTTTGTTTTCTTTGCTAATTTCCCCCCAAACTGCTGAGCAATCTTTTTCTTACTAATTTAAGAAGTAACCCTTAACCAGGGGTGGTGCCACAAGCCAGTAATCCAGACACTCGGGAGGCTGAAGCAAGAGGATCGTGAGTTTGAGTGCTGAATAGTGAGACTCAAAAAACCAAAACAGCCCTTCAAGAAGAGAGGCGATAAGGCCCTGCTGTTGAAGACCTGACGTTAACATGGGAAAGATGTATTGAGACCACACATGCAAGTGTACAGATGGCCTCTGGAACACCAGAGAGTGTTACCAAAGGCCACTAAACCAATAAAGCAAATATAGGTCTCCTTGAGTCAAGCAAGACTCCTCCGTCAGCACCAGCTACACCTCATCTGCCTGAAAATACTGTGCATCAGTGGCAGCCATATGCCTGTATATCCCAAATCTAATTGGCTATTAGCTCTCTCCTTGGAGGAATAACCCACGGCTGATGCCACAAACTTACATCCTCTAGTGGTTAGGAGATGTTATAAGCCACAGAAAGACCCTGTCATATTTTACAGAAAAAACGTAATTCATGGATTAACATACCATCCAAACATCTGTGTCTATACCACAGTAACCTACCATAACAATTAGTACTGTTTAAATACCTATATATCTAATTTCTTGTGCTTCATTAGTAGGATTGAAAGGTTATTCCTGGACAAACTGTCAGCCCATGAAAGGAAACAGCCAGAATTGACCAGAGTCCAAGACAATAGCTCCAGAGAAAATAGACTGTTTTGCTTCTCATCCACCTGTGCCCCTTTTCTAAGCCTAGGGAACAATCTGCGGAAGAGGGGGCGTGGTAGAATGTAAGGGCTGCGATTGGGGTGAATGGTGAAACTACAGCAATATAGTCTGGACACTTATTTGATCAACTTGATTGAACATACAAGCCCCCCCAGCTGGATGGTGGGACCCTTGGGCTGTGTGGATTTGGGCACAACTGCTTGCAAATTGGTTTTAGATGAAGGATGCTTGTACTCATAAATTATTACTTATTGTTAAAAAAATGAAAAAAATAAAGAAGTAATAGAAGAAAAAAAGCTAGAAGAAATTTAAAAAATGAAGTGTACAGTGGAACACTAAAAAAAAACAAAACCAAAACAGCAGCAGAAAGTAGCTTTATAATGTGTTAAATCATTACATAGATCCACTTGGGTCTGATGTTTTTAGCTTTTTATACAGATTAATTCATTTTTTGCAAAGATGGATAATTATACAGTTTATTTTATTTTAAGGCAGTACAGGATATTGAAATTGAATGGGCAAAACCCACCCAGGCACAGAGGGAGGAATTAAAGGCCCTTCAGAAGGAAGAGAATCAAACAAAGGTAAGTATTGTGGGGTTTTTTTTGGGGTTTTTTGGTATTTTTTTTGAGACACGGCTCCCTTTAGTCCCAGCTGGCTTGGAGCTCACTCTGTAGACCAGGCTGGCCTTGAACTCACAAAGATCCACCTGTCTCTGCCTTCCAAGTGCTGGGATTAAAGGCATGTGCCACCATGCCCGGTGAGATGTCCGTTCGAAGGGAGTTCAAGATGCAAATTAAAACTGAGCTATTTCTATAATTCATAAACCCTTCAAGCACCAACAGTGAGAAAACATTCATTGATTTTCCCAATGTTATCATTAGTAAAAGTTTATTGTATAATGATTCTAACAAATACAATATATTGAGTCTTTGGCCAAGTTAATTAATATAGATTCTCTACACTATTTTCAATAACTCCAGACTATCCTATTTTATGATTATGCTATCATTTAGACAGCCAGTTTCCTTTTATTGGAAGTCAAGTTGTTAACAGCTTTTGCTGCCATAAATCATTTTGGCAGCAAGCACCATGAGACCCCTGACGGTACCTAATTTAGGCTTATTCTTCCTACTCGCAGCATCTGATTCAGGTCAGGGTGAAGGGCCTAGCACCCTGCCTTCAGCATGTCCGTCTTGAAGCATGTATTCTATTATCCTTAGAATATATTTCTGAACATTCATTTCAAAGTTTCCATGAAGGTGATAGAAAGTCACACACCTGCCCCAACCTGAGAGCTAAGACATATTTTACTGACAGAATGGCTTCTGCTTCATTATGTTGAATTTTTAATGCTTTCAAATTTGCTAAGTGTTCATAGCCACAGCATTAATAGTGAACAAAATACAATCAATGGGGGGCTGGAGAGATGGCTCAGCGGTTAAGAGTGCCGACTGCTCTTGCAGAGGACCCGGGTTCAATTCTCAGCATCCACATGGCGGCTAAGAACCGTCTTTAACTCCAGTTCCAGGGGAATCCGACACCCTCCTCTGACCTCTGCGGCACTGCACGACACGGGCACACCAACCTACATGCAGACAGTACATTCATACACATAAAAAATAATAATAAGCCAGGCGTGGTGGCTCACACCTTTAATCCTAACACTCGGGAGGCAGAGGCAGGCAGATCTTTGTGAGTTCAAGGCCAGCCTGGTCTACAGAGTGAGTTCCAGGACAGCTGGGGTGTCTCAAAAACACCAAAATAATAATAATAATAATAATAATAATAATAATAATAATAATTAAAAAATACAATCAATGGGAGATGGAGATGGCTCTGCAGGTGAAGTGCTTGCCATGTCACCATCCATCCCCAGAACCCACATAAAAGGCTGGGCATGATGATGAGCACCTATAATCCCACATCTAGGAAGGCAGGAGAAAGGAAGATTCCTGGGGTTCCCTGGCCAGCTGCTGGACTAGCTGAATCAACTAGCTCCAGATTAAATGGGAGACCCTGTCTCAGAAAGATACCCAGTATCGATCTCCAGCCTACACATGCGTGTTGCCTGCGCATGTGCGCACACACACACACACACACACACACACACATATGCACATACAAGAACACATATACACGTACAAAAGAAAAAAGGCAAAGTACAACCAAAATTTAGAGAACTTATTTATACTTAGGTTGATACAGAAACTAGTTTTTGAAAGTCTCAAACACTTTGAAATATTTTTATTGATGGACTACAAAAAAGAAAAATAATAAAAGAGAAAAAGATAGCCATCATCCTAATTTGGTGACTCCTCTCCAATATCGACATCAGCTTTATCACAAACATTTGGAGCGAATCTCTCTGTGTGTTTGTGACAAGTCCACTGTCTGTTTCAAAGAGTAGACTCATGCTGCTACTTTGAGTATGATTATAAATTGATTATCCTGTAAGACATGCTGAATACACATATACTTTTAACTTCTCAATTTGTGAAGAATATCATTTTACTACACTGTTATGAACTTCCAAAATTCGTATTTGTATTTTTCCATCAAACAAATGTTTATTTTCTGTATGGAATGTACCATATTGTTTGTTATTATTACCTTTTACTTTATTTTGAATATATGAATTTGATTTTTTTTTTTTTTTTTGGTCTTTTTGAGACAGGGTCTGCATATAGTCCCAGCTGTCCTGGAACTCACTCTGTAGACTAGGCTGGCTTTGAACTCACAAAAATCCACCTGTCTCTGCCTCCCAAGTGCTAGGATTAAAGGCATGCACCACCATGCTCAGCTAGAGTATAGGTTTTTAAAGTAATGCCTTGGAGTGTGCAGTGGTTAGGTCAGGGACTCGCCAGCACCACCTGAAGCAGAGTCCCTCCTCCCCCCAACAGGAACTGCTGAGAGAGTGTCCAAGTGGATTTTTTTTTTTTGTCTTTTTGAGACAGGGTCTGCATATAGCCCCAGCTGTCCTGGAACTCACTCTGTAGACTAGGCTGGCTTTGAACTCACAAAAATCCACCTGTCTCTGCCTCCCAAGTGCTAGGATTAAAGGCATGCACCACCATGCCCAGCTATGAGTTTGATTTTTAAAATTGAATGGTTATTTTCTCACAGTGTTTAAGTAGACTGAAACATAGCTAGGATTTTGTGTTTTGCTTTTGAAGCAGGAAGGTCTTACTCTATAGCTCAGTTTGGCTTTTAAGCCTTGCTCAAGCCTACCAGGTCTTGGGGGTTACAGGCGTGTGCCACCACACTCAGCTCACCACTATTATTTATTTGTGAAGTTCTTCTGCAAATGGCAAAATATTAACTAGTATTGCTTTATGTACATGTGCAAGGAAACTTTGAATTTAAAATGAATGAAATAACTCAAAGCATTTGATCTTCAGAGGTAAACTTTGGGTCATGGACTGCAGTGTTTACAAATAAAGTTTTATTAACACACAGTTACACACAGTCATTTATATGTCTAAGACCTATTTGTACTATAGTGAAAGAAGTGGGAAGTTGCTATAGGGACAATGGTTCCCTGAAGCCATGCTGGGGCTCAAACCCAGGACCTCACATGTGCTAGGCCAGCATTCACACTGAACCACATCCCCCACCTCACCCCCACCTTGCCACCTCTCCTATGTGGCTCTTTGCAGAAGAGTTTTGGGATCCAAACTGTAAATTAAATATGTAAACATGTCTTCTGTATATTGAGTTGCTGTTTTATAGGTATAGTTTTCTTTTCTTTTCTTTTCTTTTTTGTTTTTGAGACAGGGTCTCCCCATAGCCCAGCTGGCCTGGAACTCACAGAGAGCCTCCCGAGTGCTAGGATTAAAGGCATGCACCACCACGCCCAGCCATGTTTTCTTTTTTTTTGGTCTTTTCGAGACAGGGTCTCCCTGTAGCCCCAGCTGTCCTGAATTCGCTCTGTAGACCAGGCTGGCCTTGAACTCACAAAGATCCGCCTGCCTCTGCCTCCCAAGTGCTAGGATTAAAGGCGTGCGCCACCACGACCGGCCCGGCCATGTTTTCTTAAAAGAACTAAATTTTCAAGTGGGTAATCCCTGCGGATGTCTATCTTTTGGCTTCTATCTATTTAGTAAAATCACAAGCATCCCCTTATGAATGGAAAATGCCAATGTGAATTGTGAGTAAATTACTTATAACTTTTGTAACACAAAGCTTTATTTTTAATTAAGTACTTTCATTTATTTTTATTCAGCACAACTAAGAGTTTATTGCATTTTTAAAGATTTTCCTTCTTTTTTTTTCTTTCTTTTGGTGCTGGGGATTGAACTCAACCTTCACACCTAACTAAACAAGTGAGCAAGTGGTCTGCCATGGAGATACATCCCCAGCCCTCATTTAAATTTTAAAAGGTTGTCAAACAGTAAATAATTATAGATTTATACTTTTTATATTATAAACCTATAATAAATTATAGATTTATTATATTTAATGTTTCTTGTTATATAAATATACAACAAGAAACATTAAAAAAAGTGAAGCCACACTGTTGTCTGTGACAAGATGACTCAACCCCTGTCCTCACCTCTGCTTGTGAGTTCAAGGCCAGCCTGGTCTACAGAGTGAGTTCCAGGACAGCTGGGACTACAGGGAGACCCTGTCTCGAAAAGATAAAAAACAAACAAACAAACAAACAAACAAACAAACAAAAAATCAGTCCTAGCACAATGGCTGGTTCACATGTCTGGGAGAGGTGGTAGCTTCTGCCAGCCCAAGTGAGCTGCCCCTCACTGCTGTGTGTGGTTGGCACAGTTCACTTTATCAGAGAACCCATCAGACCATTCCTGGGAGTCCTTGCTTCTGCTGTGTGGTGTCTTCCTCATGTAAGCATGTAATAAAGTGGGAGCTCCAGTCTCTGCACACATATCTCATCTGCTATTAGGCCAGAATCTCTGCGAAAGCTGCAAAAACAAGGCAGAGGTCGTCAAACTTCTATCAGCATATTTAAACACGATCATCAATAGTAATATTTTTGTCTAAAATGGAAAATCAGGTCAGAGAGATGGCTCAGCAGGTAAAAGTGCTTACCACTGAAATCTGAGGACCTGAGTTTGATTCCCGGATCCCACTTTGGACAGAGACAACTGGCTCCTGAGAGTTGTTCTCTGACTTCCACATGTGCACTGTGGCATGTGTGTGCCTCCCCCATCACACACACACACACACACACACACACACACACACACACACACACACACACACACACAATAAGTAGCAATCAAAAGTCCTGGATAGGAAACAGGGCAGGATGCTGGGTCCTCAGATGTACTGCAAATGTCTTCTGTTCTTAGGTGATTCCAGAGGGAAAAGCTAGACTTTAAAGTGACATTAAAGTGTCCCCTTGGCATTTGGGAGCAGCTCTCGAATGCACTTGAGGGCAGACCTTCTCCCGCTCTCACCCCAGTGTCATTTCCTCAGAGGCTTTCTGCGGCAGTTCATGCCGCCACGCTAAAGCCCGTCCTGAAAACACTCGGGCTGCTTTTTTCCCTTCTACACAGACTTCTCAGAGTCATTTTCTCAAAGGATGGCTTTTTAAAAGTTTGTTTACAGATTTTTATTTGAATTATATGGATGAGCGTGAGTGTCTGTGTGTATATGTGCCCTTGAATGAGGTGCCTGTGCAAGTCAGAAGAGGGTGGAGTTATAGGCAGTTGTGAACTGCCCAAAGTGGGTTCTGGGAACTGAATTCTGGTTCTCTGGAAGAGCAGTAAGTACTCTTAACCGCTGAGCCATCTCTTCAGGCCAGGATGACTTTTTTTTTTTTTTTTGTCTTTTTGAGACAGGGTCTCCCTGTAGCCCCAGCTGGCCTGGACCTCACTATGTAGACCACGATGGCCTTTAACTCACAGAGATCACTTGGCTCTGCCTCCTGAGTGCTGGGATTAAAGGCGCACACTGCCATGCCCGGCGGTGCCAGGATGACGTTTAACTGCACTTTTTGTTTCCATTACTATTACAATATAATGAGATAGAATCATATTATCCTTTCATTTTCTCAGCTCCGCTCCTTGTTCATTCCGAGCACTGTAATTGGAGTACGGTCACAACGAGAGGGGCAGGAGAACAGCTTCTGCTGGTGCTGGACTCACTGCTACCTGACCCCCCTCCCCCCACTCTCCCAGTGCTTATTGCCTGCACCCAGGGCCTCGCAGTGTTTATGAGTGTGGTGCAGAAACAAAGGTGCACAGCTGCAACATGCTGCCGTCATGTGCTTTATGCCTGTGACAAGTCTCTTGCTTCCTCCTCCCCCCATTCCACCTTGGAGCAGTTTTTGGAGCTGGCTCAGGAGGTCCAGCACTATGGGTGCATGCAACTGGATCCCTGTACCTGTGACCACCCAGAGCCAGGCTGCGGGGCTGTGCTTTCCATCGGCAATAGTGAGCTCAACTGCTGCATAACCCTGCCTGATGGCCGGACCCAGGACATCGTTTTCCATATGAACAGGGTGAAGTGCTGGCAGGTCACTTTCCTTGTGAGTATCTGCCTCTTATTTCACCCATGATTTAAAGTGTCCTTTCTGTGACCTGAAAATTCCATTGCTGTTGGGTGTCAACATTGGCTCTGGAAAACAGGCTTGCAGGTCACTCCGTAGCCTGAGTGGAGAGGCATCTCAACCACCTCAGCATCACCTGGTAGTGAAATTTGTCTGTAGTGGGAGCAGATTCCTCATGCAGAGTAAGACAGACACCCATCTTCCCATCTTCCCACAGGTTTCGCTGTGGCCTGGCAGTGGTCAGAGTCATAGCACAGAGGGTCACAACAGCAGGTCTGTGCACTTACTGTGTGTTTAGTGCCACCAAGAAACCCGACTCTACCCACAGAGCCCTTCTGAAGGAGGCCTGGCCTCATGTTTGGTCCCTCTTCATAGTAAAAACCTTTAAAATTGCATTTATTGATGTACTGGCTACTGTGCCGAGCACTGCAAGGCCTGCTATTTAATTGAATCCTGACAGGTCCTCAGTGGGCAAGCTGATATTGTCCTGTGTGCACAGGAAATTAGTAGAGGGCAAAAGTTACTAGAACAAGCTACAGCCATGTGCTGTTGGGCTTAATGCTCACCCTCTCTGGCATTTGATACTGCCAATCATTTCTCTCTCTTTTTTAAAATTTATTTTTAATTTTCTGTGTATGAGTGCATTGCCTATATTATGTAAGTGCACCCGTGTTGTGCAGTGCCCACGGAGGTCAGAAGAAGGCATTGGATCCCCTGGAACTGGAGTTATGGTTGGTTGCTAGCTGCCACGTACATTCTGGGACTCAAACCTGGGTCCTCTGCAAGAGTAGTCAGTGCTCTGAACCACTGAGCCATCTCTCCAGCCCCACTGCGTGTTTAATTGCTGGTGGAGAACTAAGCACCCTACCACCTTGCTGTCCCTCAACATCCCCCCTCCCGTCTTACTCGCAGCTGGTTCTCCACATGCCCTGCGTGCTGGGTGGGACTACCTCCTAACCCTGCATGCTGGGTGGGACTATCTCCTAACCCTTCTCCCCGCCACCCCCCCCCCTTGCTCGACCCTTGAGGATCAAAGAAAATACACTGAGTGATTTCATTGCTTTTAAAATTATTGAAACTTATTTGTGGTCTCTAATTTGATGGCTCTCGGTCAGTGTTCCACATAGAAATAGCGTTCTAACTTCTGTTGTTGGGTAGATTCTGCATGTGGTAATCGAGAGAGTCTCTTGTTTCTCAGAGAATAATTCTTTGGAAATGTATACCCTATCACTGTATGTATTAGTAATTTGTTCTTTCTGAGTAGTAGTGTGTGACATTGGTACACTAAAGTTTGCTCATTCATGTGCCAGAGGACATCTTGTTTCAGATTTTTAGCTGTTATGACTCTTATGACTAGTGTGGCTGCTGTAAGTGCCCACGTATTGGCTTTTGTCAAACACAGGTCTTCATTTCTTCCCTGAGCTACATACCCAAGAGAGCAATGGCTTAGCCATATGGCAATTACATGATTAGGTCTCTGTTTATAAAGATTTATATATTTTTTAATTTATTCTTTATGTGTATGAATGTGCCATCTGCATGCAGGTCTGTGCACCCGTTTTGTGCAATGCCAAGGAGGTCAGAAGAGGGTGTCAGATTCCCCTGAAACTGGAGTTAAAGACGGTTCTCAGCCACCAGGTGGGTGCTGGGGATTGAACCTGGGTCCTCTGCAAGAGCAGTCGGCACTCTTAACCACTAGGCCATCTCTCCAGCCCCAAGATTTATATTATTTTAATCTCTCTCTCTCTCTCTCTCTCTCTCTCTCTCTCTCTCTCTCTCTGTGCGCGTGTGTACACATGAGTGCAGATGCCCATAGAGGCCAGAAGAGAGAGTTGGAGCTGGACACACATGTGGCTGTGAGTGGCCTGATGTGGGTGCTGGAACCTGAACTTGAGTCCTTTTAACATCTCTCCAACCCCACATGATTATTTCTTTAATGAAACTGCCAAACTCCAGCTGGTCATGGTGGGACATGCCTTTAATCTCAACGCTCAGGAGGCAGAAGTTGGAAACCTAGTGAAGTCCAGGCCAGCTGGAGCTGCATAGTGAGACCCTGACTCAAAAAGAAAAAGAAAAAGAAATAAAAAAAATACAGAGTAAGAAACGACCAACCTGTTTTTGAGAGAGGCTGAGCCACCTGTGTCCCAGCAGCAGGCGGGAGTGATCCGGTTCCTCTCCAGCATTGCCACACTCAGTGCTGTTACTGTTGTGTTCAGTCTTTCTGGTAGGCGTTAATATCGCATTATGACTTTAACTTCTGTCATGGCCACCACTGTTGAACACCTTTTCAAGTGTTTATTTGCCATCTGTATTCTTTTTTAAATTAATTTTTTTATCTGTTTGAGTGTGCTGTCTGCATGTAGGTTGGTGCACCGTGTCATGCAATGCCGTGGAGGACAGAAGAGGTGTCAGATTCCCCTGGAACTGGAGTTAAAGATGGTTCTTAGCTGCCATGTTGGTGCTGGGAATCAAACCCAGGTCCTCTGCAAGAGCAGTTGGAGCTCTTAACCGCTGAGCCATCTCTCCAGCCCCATCATCTGTATTCTTTATGAAATAAATTTTCTAATCCCAGCTGGCCTGAAACTCACTCTGTAGACCAGGCTGGCCTTGAACTCACAGAGATCAGCCTGCCTCTGCTTCCCGAGTGCTGGGAAGCACCTTTATCATAGCAGAAATCAGGACTTCATTCTTTTTTTTGGCCAAGTGTTTCACTGAGAGAATAAACCACATTCAATCCATTGATCCATTGACAGACCTTTGGATTGTGTTTACCTTTTGCCTGTCATGATTGTGCTATGGTAAGCATCTACATACAACTTTGTTTGAGTGGTTGTTTACATTTCTTTAGGGTGTATGTGTAGGAGTGAAATGACTGGGTCAAATGATAATTCTGTGTTTAATTTTTGGAAGAACTGACAGCCTGTTTTTCAAAGTAGCTGTAGTATTTTATGTTTATGTCATAGGACTTCTCTTCCCTCTACAACCTTGCCAATACTTATTCATAGCCCGATTTTAAGAATCATAGCAAACTTAATAGGTATGAGGTGGTATCTCATTGTTTTCTTTATTTCAGCCTTTTTTCTCTCCGAGTGCTTCACCTTGGAGATTTAGAGCTGGTCTCAGGATTTTCATGCCACACATACACAGATCACCTTTCATCTAAGAGCCTAACAGGAGCTCTTGTGGTAGTCTACCCACAAATTCTAACCTCAACTTCTTTATACTTTCCTCTCTCCCTTTCCTTT
Source organism: Rhizomys pruinosus (assembly GCA_009823505.1). Classification (NCBI taxonomy): domain Eukaryota; kingdom Metazoa; phylum Chordata; class Mammalia; order Rodentia; family Spalacidae; genus Rhizomys; species Rhizomys pruinosus. The sequence continues at coordinate 50,636 of VZQC01000897.1, read as the reverse complement.
ATCAGGACCTCTGGATGCTGTTGGGTACCCTCCCCTTGTGCTGTTTTAGAAACTTCTCTCTAGGAGTGAAGGGGATGATCCTAGAGCTCACTTTATTTGCCTGCTTTCTTTCCAACATTATCTGTTATTAACATTTGGAAACAGGTATGGCCAATTTGTTCTTCACCCTGGTACTGTGAGACTAATATTTCTAGGATATGAATTGAACTGCATTATTATTTAGCTTTTGGAAATTTCTTATCAAAAGTTCACTACTGGGGTTGGAGAGATGGCTTAGCAGTTAAGAGCGCTGACTGCTCTTGCAGAGGACCCGGGTTTGATTCCCAGCACCCACATGGCGGCTGAACTGAGTCTTTAACTCCAGTTTCAGGGGAATCTGAGACCCTCTTCTGACCTCCGCAGCATTGCACGACACGGGTGCACAGACCTACGTGCAGACAGTACATTCATACACATACAAAAAAAGTTCACTACTATCAGGATGAAGTCTGGAATCCTTAGCTTTGTTTATAAACTCTAGGGAACAAAAGGACTGACTGGAAGAATGTAGTAAAGTGTCTACAAGTCCAAAGGAAAGGAGGAAGCAGAGGCTCAAGTGTCAGGAACCAAAGAAGTTCAGGGTTTCTGGGGAACAGGAGGTGGGTGAGGATCTGCTCTTGGGCATCTCATTCTGAAGTCAAGTGAGGGCACAGTATTTGTCCAGTTGGCCTAAGCTTGGTCAGTGCCACCATCGCCATCATTCTTTGGTCGTTCTGTATAGATAGCCTACAATTGAAGAGGAACGGCTTTCCTAAGGGAAGTTGAGTATCCATTACTAGGAGAATGAGGGATAGATGCTGAATAGCAAAAATCCCAGCTTTGAAAATCTGACTCTAACATGCCTCCTGGGCTTTGTCCCCCACTCACCTCCCTGCTTGGGGTTCCAGCCCCAGCTAGACTCCATTCCTCACCGTCTTCAACATGCCAATCTCCTTCATGGCTCAGGGAACTTACTTGCCCTTCCTTTTTTTCCTAACAGCAATCACCTCTCACCTTATCCTCTAAAAACAAGCACCACGACAGGTTTGAACAGCTTCTGCTCAGTGCCCCTCCCTCCACAATGCTTTCCTTTGCCACTCTGGGCCACGGCTCTTCTCTTTCCTTCTGTACACTTTTGCTGGCTCCCTTATAGACCTTTCCGTATTACCCTGTGCTGACCTACTTTTATGGCTCTTTGGGAATAGGAAGCCTTGCTTGTCTTGATATTATGCCCAGTATATAAAAATACACTTTAATGATGTATTTTCCTCTGTAGGGAACTCTACTGGATACGGATGGGCCCCAACGAACTCTCAATCAGAACTTAGAGCTGAGATTTCAGTACAGTGAAGATAGTCGCTGGCAGTGGTTTGTTATTTACACCAAACAGGTGAGTTCTCTGGACAGAGTGTGAGAACCCTTTGTGCTTAAGTGTTGTGTTTCTGCATAGGGTGTACAAAGCATGTACTCAAATAACTAGAGTAGGACAGTGCACTGGTTTTGACTGAAATACTTGTGTGTGTGTGTGTGTGTGTGTGTGTGTGTGTGTGTTTTGCTTTATTTTCCTAGTCACCATGGTCATCTTACCACTAAAAAATGAATTTAGTTTCTGTGATAGCTAGCTTTGTGACAAAATGCCAGAGATAAATCAACTTAAAGGTGGAAAAGTTCATCTCAGCTCACTGTTTTGTAGGTCTCTGTCCATCTTCACTTGGCTCCATCACTTTTGACAGGGCAAAACATCAAGGTGAAAAGCTCATGGTAGAGCAAAGTATCTCAGCCCTTAGGGACTAGGCAGCAAAGAGAGAGAGAAAGAGCGGGCCTCCTAATATGTCCTTGAAGGCTGTGGCTCCAAGGACACACTTTCAAGGTAGCCCTACCTTCCAGTTTATACCATCTCCTGAGAGTACCATCAGCTAGACCAGGCCTTAAAGTCTGAACTATAACAGTCACCAAGTAATGGAGACTCAACTAACTGGTATAGACCAGGGATAAGCAAATGTTTTCTTTGCTTATAGGTGCAGATGGTGAGAATTGCAGGGTTTGGGGTTCATATAGTCTCTGTTGTATCTCTGAAAAGTGTTTAAAAGCAGCCGAACCATACATAAACAAACAGGCTTGGCTGTGTTCTGCTAAAACTACATTTTAAAATTACTTGTTATAGGCAGCATATAAAATGATTAGTACATTATGACTTCATATATACATATTGTTATTTTGCTTATGTCTACTCTTCTATGACACTCCACTGTCCCTGCTCCCCACCTCTTACTGGTCCTCTCCCCCCCACCCCCAAACAGTTCTCCTTCTGTAATGTCTTGCAAGTGTACTTGTCCTCACACAAGACGGGCCTGATTTAAATCTAGACTCTTGAGATGCAAGGAAACATGATGTTTGTCTTTCTCCCCCACTACAAGCAACTCACAATAGAGCCATGGTGCTCCAGAAACTTTGGGTTAAGAAGGATAGACATGTTCTTGTTCAAAAAATGTAGCAGACAGTGGTTGTTGTGGCAGAATACACCTGTATGCTTCCAACAACACCTTTGTGATTCTCTCACTGTATTTTGTTGTTGATGTTACTGTGGTTAGTATTTTTTCCTAATTTCTCCCTCAACAAGTTTGTTACTAACATGTAGGAAAGCTACTGATTTAAAAAAAAAATTATTTATTTATTTTTATTTTATTTGTATCAGGGTTTTCCTACATGTATGTAAGTGTTGTGCCTACAGAGGCCACAGGAGGGCACTGTATCCTCTGGAACTAGATTTACTGACAGTCAGCCACCAAGTGGGTGCTGGGAACCAAACCTGGGTTCTCTGGAAGTGCAGCCAGTGCTCTTAACTGCTGAGCCATCTGTATAGCCCTAAAACTACTGATATTTTAAAGTTGATCTTATTTATTTATTTATTTATTTATTTATTTATTTATTTATTTATTTTTATACTGTTGCTCTGCTGAAAGTATTTATCATTTTTCTTTTTTTATTTTTAAAAATTTTTGGCTGACATATACAAATATAAATTTGTATATATTTATAGGGTCACATGATGTTTCATGCATACACACACACACACACATATATATATATATATTGTTTAAAACTTAAAACTGCTGAACATGTCTAGGTCGTCAAACATGTATAATTTCTTTGTGGTTAAAAATTGCACAGTTCTGGGGCTGGAGAGATGGCTCAGCAGTTAAAAGCACCCACTGCGCTTGCAGAGGTCCTGGGTTTGATTCCCAGCACCCACATGGCGGCTAAGAACTGTCTTTAACTCCAGTTCCAGGGGAATCCGACGCCCTCTTCTGACTTCCAAGGCATTGCAGGACATTATTAGTGTGCTGGGATTAATCTGTGTCTTGAGGACCCGCAAAATTGTGTTTATATCGTTTGGTGCACCTGAGTTTGATGCATAAACATTTAGGACTGTGAAATCTTCCTGGTTAATTGTTCCTTTGATAAGGATGTAGTGGCCCTCTTTGTCTTTTCTGATTGACTTTACTCTGAAGTCTATTTTTTCTGATATTAGAATAGCAATTCCTGGCTGCCTTTTTGGTACCATTTGCTTGGAATATTTTTTTTCCATCCTTTCACTTTGAGTTGGTGTCTCTCCTTGACAGTGAGATGGGTTTCTTGTAGGCAGCATATAGATGGATTCTGTTTCCTAGTCCGTTGTCCCAGTCTATGTCTTTTGATTGGGGAGTTTAGCCCGTTGATATTTAAGGTCATTATTGAGAGATGTGTGTTGCTTCCTTTCAACTTATTCTTGGTTTGCTTTGTTGGTCTAGGTTCGTATTCATGCTATTATGCTTTTATTAGTTTCTCTCTTTAATTGGTTGGGGATAGTTTCTCCTTTCCTCTGTTTTTTGGATTGCTTCAAGTATTTCCTGAAGAGTTCAGGGTTTTTTGACATGTATTCTTTCATCTTGTTTGTGTCTTGAAAGATTTTTCTTTGTCCTTCAACTATAATTGACATTTTTGCTGGGTATAGTGATCTGGGTTGGCATCTAAAGTCATTTAGCACTGGGAATACTTTGGTCCACGTTCTTCTGGCTTTCATAGTTTGCACTGAGAAGTCAGCTGTAATTCTGATGGGTTTCCCCTTGTATGTAATTTGTTGTTTTTCTCTTGTGGCTTTCAGTATTTTTTCTTTGTTTTGAGCATCTAGTGTTTTGACTATGATGTGGTGTAGGGAGTTTCTTCTGGTCTTGTCTATTTGGTGTTCTGTGTGCTTCTTGTATTTGTACAGGTTTGTCTTTTTTCAGTTTTGGAAAATTTTCTTCCATTATCCTCTTGAAGATCTGGTCAATACCAGTATGTATCATTTCTAAGAGTAGTTTTTTTGTTTTGTTTTGTTTCGTTTTGTTTTTCAGTGGAGTCCTTAGGATCTTTAAGTGTAGAATCATGTCTATAAATAGGGTTAATTTGAACTTCCTTTCATATTTGTAATGCTTTTATTTCTTTCTCTTGCTTCTTTCTCTAGCTAAGATGTTAAGCACTCTATTGAAGGAGAGTGGAGAGAGTAGAAATTTAGGAAGTGCTTTTTGTTTTCTCCCATTTGATGTGGTGCTATCTGTAGAAATGTTATATTTTCTCATGTTCTATGTTATATGTTCTCATGTTCTCCCAGAACTCACAGTGGATTTGAGGCTGCAGGGAACAGTGGGTTCTTGTGGGTTAAATTCCTGGCCTCTTTCTAGAAGGGCTGCTCGGCTTATCTTTTTTGTTGAGGCTTTTGTTTCCCCTCCCCCTCCCCACCAAAGGCCTTGTGCTGGATGTATACCTCTTTTTGTTGAGTCATCCTTTTCCTCCACACTATTCACTTTATGATTCCTGAAGCTCTACCCCATTTCTATCTTTGAAATTGTGTCTGTCCTTGCTATTCTGACTCTTCATCCACTCTGTCCCAAACACAGCTTCCAATCCACTGTGTTATCTTAAAGACAATAAAAAAAAATTGCAAAAACAAGAAGCTGGGGCCTGAGGATGTAGCTCAGTTGGCAGCATGCTTGCCTAGCAGGTACAAAGCCCTGCATTTAAGCAAATGGTGGGTACAGACCTGTATACCCAGCACTCAGGAGGCAGAGGCAGAAGAATCCTAAGTTCAGAATCATTCTGGCTATGTAGTGACTTTGACGCCAGCCTGGTCTACTAGAGACCAAGCAAACACAAAAACAGAAGAAAGGAAAAGCAGGTGGTGGGGTGGATCTGTTTGCTTAGGCCATACAGATTTTTATTATCTCATGTAGTGGTAGGTGACTGGCATCCCTGACATTCCCTTAACCTTTTCCTGGAAAATAAAAATCTTGCTCTCTCTTACCTGACAAGCAAACACTTTACCACAGCAACCTCCCTGTAGACTTGCCATTTGTCTCATAGGCCAGAATCAGGCTCATGACTACTCCTAGCCACAAGGGAGTTTGGGAATCAAGCAGCTAGCAAAGGGAAATGGAATTCATGACTGACTAAGAATAAATATGAATGTTGCCTGGGGCCAGGCACTTATCTCAAACAAAGCCAGGATCTCTAGGAGAGAAGGTAACTGTCTATGTGTATAGAGAAGGGAACTGTCTATGTCCATAATGAGCTTGTAACTAAAATGGAGGAGAAATACTAAAAGGAAAAAAAAACCCCTAAGTTTTAAAACATCAGATCCAAATGAAAAACTAGTTTTTTAAACTTAACTATCACCAGGTGTGGTGGTGCCCACCTTTAATCCCAGTACTGTGTCTAGGTCTAATAGATAGTTTTCTGGCAGAGATCTACTAGTTCTTAACCTTAGGTGGGGTTAACGATAGGGGAACTATACATCCTATACAACAAACTCATTGATATATAGTGGGCAAGGCCCTAAAGGCTTCATTCTTACAAAAGTGTCCATCCTATAAGTAAAACTTTCCTTTTGCTTAAGGATTGATTAGAGGTGGAACTACAGTGTGGAGGAATAAATTACAATCAAAACATAAATGATGATGAGCAAAAACATGAGATACAGGCAAATCCCCAATTGCTTTAACAATATTTTGTGTTTGACTATATGTACCATTCTTAGCTATCTGCTTATAAGAGTTTATATGTGCCCCTATACCTACTAAATTTTTATTTGCTAGTCCAGGTAGTGAAGGGTCTCCTCAGATGCAGAAACCTTGTTTATTATAACCTTGTTGTGTGATGTGAGCCCATAAGTTTCCTTTGAGTCCAGTAGAGATGGACAGTTTAACTTGTAAAGATACAGTGGAGTGAACCAAATTAATATCTGCACCAGGTTGCTTTTGTTTTTTATAACTATAATTGCCTGTGTCCTCTGAGTTTATTGCTTCCTTAAAGATGGTAAAATTATTCTGATTTCTTAAGCTTTGATAATAGAATTTTTCCAATTAAACTTTCCTCTATTCATCTGGCTATACTCACTTTTCTATCTTTCTCCCAAACAATGGGCCCAGGTGGGGTTATATAACCTTGTGTAACACATTGGGGTATTAGGCCTGATCCCATCATAGGCACATTTTTAACAGCAGTAGTAATTACACATTTTTCTGCCTTTGTCCTATCTACAGTTAACATAATCAGGACACAGACAAAAAGAATTTCAGACTTAGCTGTATCTTGGCACTGGCGTTGTCTCAGCTCTTGTGCGCTGTTCATCAAGGTCTTGATCACCCCCCAAGTCACAGGAGGCTGTGTTCTTCTGGGGTTTCTTCCCCCTCTTCCCCAAGATCAGCAGAGCCATCTTTGTTCCAATGCTCTCAGTTAAGTGGTCTGATGAATCTGAGTGGCACCCATCTGGGAGAGGAGTCATTTTCTGGAAAGCCACATGCATACCCTCTCCCCATATTAGTAAAGGGGCTGGAGTTTCACTCCAAAGCCCTGATTCTGGGTCTCTTCACAGAACCTGAGTCAAGGGTTGTGAGACTGTGAGTCCCTGTCAGTGTTTAGCCACTGGAGCATTTACTATAAAAAGTTTAAAATGAGCAATGATCTAGATGATTAAAAATGAGGACTTAGGGGGCTGGAGAGATGGCCTAGTGGTTAAGAGCACTGACCGCTCTTACAGAGGACCCAGGTTCGATCCCTAGCACCCACATGGCGGCCGAGAACCGTCTGAAACTCCAATTCCAGGAGAACTCCAGTTCCAGGGGAATCTGACACCCTCCTCTGACCTCTGCGGCATTGCACAACACGGGTGCACAGACTTGCATGCAGACAGTACACTCATACACATACATAAATAAATAAAATTAATAAAAAAAAATGAGGACTTAGTACTGTATCTCCAGGTTTTGGTGACTGCCACCCACCCCCATCTGGGCCACAGATGCCTCCTAGAATTCCTAAGCTCTGCTTATTCCAAGTCAATTCACCCTGGTCACTGACACCTAGCACTCGGGAGGCAGAGGCAGGCAGATCTCTGTGAGTTCAAGGCCAGCCTGGTCTATATAGTGAGTTCCAGGACAGCTGGGGCTACAGGGAGACCCTGTCTCAAAAAGACAAAAATAGCCAGGCACGGTGGCCCATGCCTTTAATCCTAGCATGCGGGAGGCAGAGGCAGGCAGATCTTTGTGAGTTCAAGGCCAGCCTTGTCTACAGAGTGAGTTCCAGGACAGCTGGGACTACAGGGAGACTCTGTCTTGAAAAGACCTAAAAAAAAAAAACCCCAAAACAAAAAACAAAAGACAGAAACAATTGCCAGGCATGGTGGCACACACCTTTAATCCTAGCACTCAGGAGGCAGAGGCAGGTGTATCTCTGTGAGTTCAAGACCAGCCTGGTCTACAAAGCAAGTTCCAGGCCAGCTGGTGCTACAGGGTATCTAAAAAAACACGAGAGAGAGAGAGAGAGAGAGAGAGAGAGAGAGAGAGAGAGACTGAAATAACAAACAAACAAATAAAACAACAACAAAACCTCTAGGTGTTCTAAAGTGGAATCAAAATATCAAGGTAACCTTTGTATTGACATTGTATTTAACTTGAGTCCTGCTTAGTTCTGTGTAACATTCTAGTTTCTAGTCATCAAAGATTCATTTCAGCTTTCCACTTCAACATAGTTGTGGTCATGGCATCAGCGTCCTCTGGAAAATGCAAAAACCCACAATTTTAGGTGAAAGAAATGGTCCTTAGGTTCATCTTAATGAATTGTCCTTAGGGAGATGGTAGGAAGGCTTGATGTGGTTTGCAGTGAGATGTGGAAGGATTTGGACAGCAAAATGACTCCTCTTTCACAGTCCTCTCAGAATGCTGAGTGCAGTTAAATTTTATTATAGTCTTTTTAATCTAAATAGCAGCAAATGAGTTTATGCCACCATAGAGAGGTGCAATAAACATTCTTTTAAAGGATGCTATTTAGATCTTATTTCCTTTGGACTATGAGTTCTCGTAATAAATACCCAAAGGCCTACTTTTGGAAAAGGCAGAAATGTGACTTGTGTATCTTCCAAATACAGATGAGCACTGGGGTTTCTATGCTTGTTTATTTATTTATTTACTTATTTATTTATATGTGTATGAATGCACTGTCTGCATGTAGGTTTGTGCACCCGTCTTGTGCAATGCTGCAGAGGTCAGAAGAGGGCATTGGTCTTCCCTGTAACTAGGTTAAAGATGGTTCTGAGCCACCATGTGGGTGCTGGGGATGGAACCCGGGTCCTCTGCAAGAGCAGTTGGTGCTCTTCACTGCTAGGCCATCTCTCCAGCCCCTCTATGCTTGTTTAAACTGAAGCTTCATACTTTCTGTTGAGCAAGCCTGACCTGGTTGATAGCAGTCCTCACCCACATTTGTGTACACGGCATAGGAAGATGGGATTGGTCCACATCTTGAAGAACACTGTTAAGTATCCAAACTAACCACATCAGCTTAAGGCTTTGTCACCATTTTAACTCTTTCATAATGCTGGTTTTATATATATAAGGGCTAGTTAATAGAAAGTGAGGCTTATACATACTATGTATGTTACTCTTTTTTATTTATTATTTTATTTTATGTGTATGAGTGTTTTACCTGCATTTAAGTGAACTACATGTATTCACTGGCTTCACGAAGAGACCAGAAGAGGGTGTCAGATACCCTGAAACTAAAGTTACAGATGATGTTAGCCACCATGTATTTGCTGGGAATTGAATCTGGATCCTCTGGAAGAAGAACGAATGTTCTTAACTGCTGAGCCATCTCTCCAGCCCCATTACTGTTTTTCTTAATTACTTTTTATCTCTTCCCTCCTTTCTCTCCTGAGTACATCTCATTCTTATCATGTTCTATAACTCCGTAATATGTTACATTAGCTGTAGGTTGCCCATTTTCCCTCTAATTCAGCTGTCTCTGGGAAACCCTTGGAGAGCCTTCATCTTCGGCCACCACCCTAGCCTGGTTGTCTCCTTCTCTCTTCCTTTCTCCTCTCCAGCATGATTTCCAGCAAAGTGACCACCACCCAACTGAAGGCCAGAGAAGCATTCAGGAGCTAGGAGCTTTGATTTTGATCAAAGCATAATAGGGCCAAACTGACATAAAAGTGCAGGATGACAGACAGAAGGGGCAGTAGGAAAGGTGCACAAGCAGGAGACCACAAGGAACCTTGGCTTGGCATACAGGGTGCAGATCCTGAGATAAGGGTCTCCCCTGAAACTTCTCTGAGGTCAGAAGCATGGCTGTGGCCGTCAGGGTACTGACTGTGATGACTAGGTTGCAGGAGAGGCTGGAGGCAGCTGCCACCTGCCAGGTGACTGCTAAAGATCCTGGAAAAACATAGTGAAGAAAAACAACTAATTTTTAAAATTTCATTAAAAGGCAAAAGTTTCTAACATATTCTTTCAAATAGATGGGCTACTACTACTGTGCAATAATAAGTCTATCAATTTTTTTTTTGTTTTTAATTTTGAGACAGAGTCTCCCTGTAGCCCCAGCTATCCTAGAACTTACTCTGTAGACCAGGCTGGCCTTGAACTCACAGAGGTCTGCCTGCTTCTGCCTCCTGAGTTCTAGAATTAAAGGTGTGTGCCATCACATCCAGCCCAATTATTAGACTATTAAATGGAAGATTCACTATCATCAGCTTATTTGTTGACAAAAAGTACTTTGTGCTGCTTACTGCTTATAAAGCATAAGCTTCCCATAACATAATAGAAAACAATGGGAAGAAAGGGAGACTTTTTTGGTGGGTGTTTTTTTTGAGACACGGTCTCCCTTTAGTCCCAGCTACTCTGGAGCTCACTCTGTAGACCAGGCAGGCATTGAACTCACAAAGATCCAACTACCTCTGCCTCCCGAGTGCTGGGATTGAAGGCATATGCCACCACGCCTGGCTGGGAGAATTGTTTTAGACAGGAAAAATGTTAGAAATGAGATTCTGACCCATTTTTCGTCTTTCTTAAAAAATGTACTGTCAATACAACATTGTAAGTTTTGTTTATGTTTACTTGCTAATTGCATTTTTTATATTTTATTATTTTTATTTTATGTGTACAAGTATATTGCCTGCATGTAAGTGCCCCTGTTCATGCAGTATCCACAGAAGTTGGAAGAGGGTGTTGAACCCCCTGGAACCAGAGTTACAGACAGTTGTTAGCCACCATGTGGGTGCTGGGAATTGGACCCAGGTCCTCTACCAGAGCAGTCAGTACTCTTAACTGCTGAGCCATCTCTCCAGCCTAGCTAATTGAATTTTATGCTAATTTCTGGAAAGTTAAAGAAGAAATCCTAATTCTTTAAAATGTGTTGTTGGATTATAAGCAGAATTTAAAACCCTCCTTTGTGGTATCAGGGAAGGATGAGGATTGTTTGAAATGGAGAAAATGGAGAGCCTTCTTTTTTTTTTCTTCTTTTTTTTTTTTGAGATAGTGTCACCTGGCTGGCCTGGAACTCTCTATTTAGACCAGGCTGGCTTCAAACTCACAGAGATCCACATGCCTCTGCCTCGAGAGTACTGGGACTCATGCTGAGTACTGACTCTCATTCTTCTGTCATCTACCAGTTCTCAGTGGATGCTCAGCTAGGGCTGGTGCTTTCTGCCCACCTCCCCATCCATGCTGAGCCCCTGTCTGGCTTGGGTTTGCATAGGTCTTATGCATGTTGTCACAAGTGCTGTGGGTTCGCTGGGGATTTCTTGTATCCATCCACCACTCCGACTCTTATAATCTTTCCTCCCCCTCTTCCACAAGGATCCTTGAGCCTTGGGAAGAGAGGGTGTGACTTAAGATTGAGCACTTCAGTCTCTCATTCCCTGCACATTGACCAGTTGTGGGTCTCTGTGCTAATCACCATCTGTTGCAAGAAGAACCTTTTCTGGTAAGAGTTGAGAGATGCACTGGTCTATGGGTTTAACAATAAGTGATCAGAAGTCAGTTTAATACTATATCTATTTAACAGAATGAGAGTAGTAGGTTTTCCTCTCTGACCTGTTACCTGTCTAGCCACAGTTTCTTGGCCTTGAAAACAGTGATAAGTATGGACTCCATCTTGTGGTGAAGCAGGCCTTAACTCCAATTAGAAGGTGGTTGGTTACTCCCATAGCATTTGTGCCACTATTGCACCAGTGGGCATATTTTGCCAAGCGAGTTTTTATTGTAGTGTGCAGGGCTCATAGCTAGCTATGACTGATAATTACCTTTCTCTGCCAGCAATGTGCATAGTGCCTTCTAGTACTATGAAAGCTACCCATTCAAGATGATGCTGTGAGGTCAGCAGCAGCTTGATTTCTCCTTGTTTGTTCTGTGGCTCAGGTATGTAATATCTTTGAAAATATGGTCTTACCATCAAGTTCTGGTGGGTAACCAGATGCAATGGCAATATCCAGTATTGTTTGAGGGTCCAAGGGATCTCTCTGGTCAATAACTCCAAAAAAGAGAGTCCATTCCTGACATTACTACCCTGTAGTGTCTATTAAGTTTGTTGAACCCCAGTTATAGGGTAATTACATTTTGTATTATAAAGACTTTTTTATATTATCTATGTATATACTGAAAGATGTTTCTATAGTAGGTTTTCATCCAACTCTTTCAAAAGACCTTTACAGTTAGTTATCCCTCTTCTTACTCCCTATTCTGCTCTACCATCTCATTCCCCACCCCATCAAACCCATCATATCTGTTATTCCCCTTTCTATTTTTTTATTTTATTTCTTTTTTATATGTATGAATGTACTATCTGCATGCAAGTCTGTGCCCCGTGTCATGCAGTGCTGTGGAGGTCAGAAGAGGGCGTCAGATTCCCCTGGAACTGGAGTTAAAGATGGTTCTCAGCCACCATGTGGGTGCTGGGAATTGAACCCGGGTCTTCTGCAAGAGCAGTCGGTGCTCTTAACCGCTAGGCCATCTCTCCAGCCCCTCCCCTTTCTATTTATATCACTGAGAATGTTCTTTATTTTTGGATTTCTTAGGCTTTTTTGCTGAGTAGCTGCTTGAAGAAGATGGTTTTAGAGATGATGGCGAAACTAGATGCAGAGAATCCAGAAATGGTAAGTGCTCTGAGGTCTTGTATACGTGCAATGATTGCAGACCAAACTACCCCTGAAGTCCCAGGATCTACTGGTCTTGTTCTCCAGGGAGGCAGCCAAAGCGCCCAGTGGCTCTGACTTCGTTATTGGAGTTGTTAGGTGAATGAATGCCTGTGTCCTGGCAGCCCTGACAAGCTAAGCTAGGCTACCTGTCCCTAACAGGCCAACTGAACAGACAAGTATAGTGAAACCAGAGAAAGTAGATATATTCAGTGTGGCCCTACTGGAAAAAGGAGCAAAGAGATCTAGCCCTCCCCCCGACCCCACCCCCAATCCACCTTTGGGGTCCTGACATGAGGTTCGGGGTTAAATAGAGGGTAAGAGGTCTATGTAACTAAACAGTCCTGATTGAGGTGTGGTCCCACCAATCACTGATTCATCTTTGACTCAGCTCCATTTTCAGCTGCAAGATGGTCTAACAAGTTGTCAGAACCATGTGAAATCTCTTTTTGAGGGGCTTCATTTCTCCTCTGGCTGGCACCATGCTCCAACCTTTTCCTTCTCCCATTATGAGCTTCTTGAGGAAATTCCAGTTTCTTGGAGTCTGTCTTTTGAATTGAATGATAGCCAAGGGAGAGGTGCAAGTGGCCTCTAGCTGTCTTCCCTCCTGCCAGGAGTCTTTTCTTTAGCTTTCAAGCTGTGTCTGCAGTGAGAAGTCTTCCATGGAGAACTGGAACTTTTTATTCCATATTGTTTTATTTCTCCTTTTTCCTAAATGGAAGCTTTCCAACTGATGACAAAAATCTACATCAGAAAGTTAAGATTAAAAAAATTATTATTTGACTATTTCATACATGTATACAATATATTTTGATCAAATTCATGCCAACTTCCCCCAACACTTCCCAAGCATTTTGCTGTTACTTTCTCCTCCTCCTCTTCCTCTTCCTCTTCCTACTCCTCCTCCTTCTCCTCCTCCTTCTCCTCCTCCTCCTCCTCCTCCTCCTCCTCCTCCTCCTCCTCCTCCTCCTCCTCCTCCTCCTCCTCCTCCTCCTCCTCCTCCTCCTCCTCCTCCTCCTCCTCCTCCTCCTCCTCTTCCTCCTCCTCCTCCTCCTCCTCCTCCTCCTCCTCCTCCTCCTTTACTTAAATAAGCCATTGCATTCAATCATTGCCACCTGTAGGTACATGGTTGTGGAACCACAGAAGCATGGGCAACCGGACCTCTAAAGAAGACTGTCTCCCCGTTCCCTAGCAGCCACCAGTTACCAAAAGCTCCTTGGCAAAGGCTGGGTTTTCACAAGCCCCTCCCCCATCCAGTGGCTTAATCCTGTGCTGTAACCATGTCTGCTATGAGTTCATGAGTGCAAGAGCTATGTCATGTCCAGAAGACACGCACCCCTCCCCATCCTCTAGCATTTATTCTTTCTGACCTCTGCTTCCATGGTGCTCCCTAAACTTTGGGCTGGGGGTTGTTACAAATGTATCATTTAGGTTTGAACACTCAAAAAGTCACCTACTCTCAGCACTTTGGCCAGTCTTTGCATTAACTGCTGCCCACTGCAAAATGAAGCTTCTAAAATCGAGTTGAGAGCAGGATTAATCTATGGGTATAAACATGGATATTTAGAAGCCAATTTGACAGCCTGCCCATTTAGTAGAACAATAGTAGTAGGCTTCCCTCTAGGGCCTATGACCTTCCAAGCCATGAACTTTTGACCATGAATGCCTTCCTGTAGTAAAGGCCTCAAATCCAACCAGAAAGCAATTGGTTACTCCCATAACCACCATGCCAGTATTACAGCATTGGGCACATCTTGCTTGTCAGGTCAGTATTGCAGCATGCAGGGTCTACTGCTGGGTAGGTCTATTGGTGACTGTTCTCCCCCAGCAACCTGTACAGCACCTTCTGGCCCTGTTAAACTACCCAGCAGGGAGGACGTTTTCACATTAGTTTCAAGTTGATTTCTCTGTGTCTTGCAATCAAAGTGTGTTGTGTCTTCAACAAGAAGGTCTTACCTTCTGGCTGTGGTGAGCACACAGGAGAAAGTATAATAACTTATGTTGTTATATTTTAGGGGCCTCTCTGACTAATAACTTCTAGGGGTGTATCCTATGCCAAGCACTGAGATTTTCATTTAATAATCCATGTCTTCTGGGGAAGCACTGTCTACCCACGCAGAATATCTCCATTCAACTGCACCCCCTTTTTTTTTCCTCCTTTGAATCACATTTAAAAAAATTATTTATTTATTATTTTTTTTATGTATATGAAGGTACTAATGTCTGCATGTAGGTTTGTGTACCCATTTCGTGCGGAGTTCAGAAGAGGGTGTCAGATTCCCCTGGAACTGGAGTTTCAGACGGTTCTCAGCTGCCATGTGGGTGCTGGGGATCCAACCCGGGTCCTCTGCAAGAGCAGTCGGTGCTCTTAACTGCTAGGCCATCTCTCCAGCCCTGAATCACATGTTTAAATTAGCTTTCAAATAGTGTGTTTCCATAAAGCTTTTTCATACATCTTACTTTTGGTTAGCTTACCCCACCCCCCACCCTGAAGTCCCTGCTCAAACCTTTGACTTTCAGTAGTCCCCTCTACTCCCCTATCACACATGTCTACTGTCACCCCCAGGGCTCCTCCTCTCCCCCTCTCATGTTGAAAGTTATAATTGTGAGGAAGATTTTTAACACAATGGGGGTGATCTTCAACAAGCTCTAGAGTCTTTTCTTTCTTTTTTCTTCTTTTTTTTTTTTTTTGAGATAGAATCTCC